>CM019708.1:31356021-31503521 GCA_009760885.1 Achatina immaculata
ACTTCCGGCCAAGCTGACGGAAAGGACAACATCGAGAGAAAAGAAGATTAAGAAAGCAGAAGCCCATATTTATCATCTCTTTCAAATCAGAAGTGAACTACTGGCGTCTCAGATGGGGCTGTACTGTCATGGATTTAGATATTGACAGTGATTTCGATGGAAAGCTGCTGGATCAGTTCCGGTCAATGGGAACAACGGATCACGATGTCCTGATCGCTGAATTTCAAGCCATTCTTGGAAACAAGCTGAATCCAGAGTCTTGCGCATTTTTTCTGGACATGAACAACTGGTTTGTCTGTTGTTTATCTGAGAGCTAGTTTGTCTGTTGTTTATCTGAGAGCTGGTTTGTCTGTGTGAAAGCGTGTGTCTAAATAGAAAATAGAGCTCCTAGACAGGACCACAGATACAATAATCACTGCTTCTCGTAAGTGCGTTTCATTGCATGATGGAAGTCGGTGGTGGATGACTCAGCAACATAGGATTACAGGTTTACCGTGATACTTTGTCAGTAAGACGAGGTTAAAGTTTCATTAAGGTGGTAATGAATTACATTTATGACAAATTTAAACGTTCAGCTTATAATATGTAAGTTTTCCCACGTCTAGATTAGATTTAAAAAGAAAAACAAATGACATAGTATCACACCAGTTCCCCATTTCTTTCAGACATGCTGTATTGTCCCTAATGTTCTTTTGTTCTTGTAATCTCAGATTGTTTCACACACATTACGTAACACACCCAATCAACTATAAATTTGCAGCCTTCCTTGCTTTTTCAACCACAGAAAATTATTCACTGGACATGCACAAAGAACAGAATTTTCAAATACTTCACACATATTTTGACATTAACTTAGACTAGGGACAAAAGTCTCAAATACTTCACACATATTTTGACATTAACTTAGACTAGGGACAAAGTCTCAAATATTTCACACATATTTTGACATTAACATAGACTAGGGACAAAAGTCTCAAATACTTCACACATATTTTGACATTAACATAGACTAGGGAAAAAGTCTCAAATACTTCACACATATTTTGACATTAACATAGACTAGGGACAAAAGTCTCAAATACCTCACACATATTTTGACATTAACTTAGACTAGGGAAAAAGTCTCAAATACCTCACACATATTTTGACATTAACATAGACTAGGGAAAAAGTCTCAAATACTTCACACATATTTTGACATTAACATAGACTAGGAACAAAAGTCTCAAATACTTCACACATATTTTGACATTAACATAGACTAGGGAAAAAGTCTCAAATACTTCACACATATTTTGACATTAACTTAGACTAGGGAAAAAGTCTCAAATACTTCACACATATTTTGACATTAACATAGACTAGGGAAAAAGTCTCAAATACTTCACACATATTTTGACATTAACATAGACTAGGGAAAAAGTCTCAAATACTTCACACATATTTTGACATTAACTTAGACTAGGGAAAAAGTCTCAAATACTTCACACATATTTTGACATTAACATAGACTAGGGACAAAAGTCTCAAATACTTCACACATATTTTGACATTAACATAGACTAGGGACAAAAGTCTCAAATACCTCACACATATTTTGACATAGACTAGGGACAACCAATCAGTCAAGTGCCATGGCGTAGGTGATCATTTCTCTCCACAGTTCCCTGTCTTTAGACTTGATTATGAGATCCACCGGTGACTTTCAGCCACACTGACAGCCCATCTATTAACTTCTCTCTCTGTCTTCCTCTGTCTCATCTTCTCTAAATTTTTCCACTTGCCACAGTATGTTCCAATTATCCTCTTCTCAGAAAACATCCTACAAATCTCGCTTGTCTACCTCTGATTTTTGCTGTAATTTGCCTTTTAACTCCAGCCTCTCTTAAGACTTCTTCATTGGTTTTTATTAGCTGTCCATGCATGGTACCTTCAACATTTTCTTATGAACCACATTTCCATGGCCTCCATTTCTCACTGTACTCTTATTATTCATGGACCATGCTTCACATTCATAAAACAAAATTGGCTCGGTGTAACATTAAAGTACTTGAATCTTATTTCTGTTGATATGGATCTATTGCACAAGATGTTATAAGATATACTTATGCGTCATAGACTACTGTAAAGCATTCAATAAAGTGAGACGCACAGAAATTATAAGAATGCTGGAAGACATAAACATAGATGGGAAAGATCTGAAACTCATCAAAAACATATACTGGCAGCAGTCAGCACCACTGAAGGTTGAGAACCAAATAAGAGCATTCCAAGACAAAAATGGAAGTGAGACAAGGATGATTTCTGTCTCCTGACCTCTTCTCCTTGTACAGCGAAAACATAATGAGAAATATAGAGATCTTGCCAGGAATATCAATTGGCGAGTACAACCTTAACAAACTTAAGATATGCAGACGACACAGTTCTGATTGCTAAAAGTGAAGGGGAGCTACAGGCTCTTCTGGACATCGTGGTTCGTGAAAGAAAAAGAAAAGGTCTCAGCCTGAATAAAAATAAGACTGAAGTGATGGTCATCTCAAAGAAAAGAACACCACCAAAATGTAGCATTACCATCAATGGCACAGAACTGAAACAAGTTGATAGATTCAAGTACATTGATACCTCGGTCACGAACAAATCAGCCCATGAACACAATTTCCGAACAAATTTTGACTCGACTCACGAACAGTGCCTCGTCGCACAAACACACAAACATGGCTTTGGTGCCACATTTTCGGCTCGCGAACAGCATCAGTTGTACTCAGGTTTGCACTCTGTGAACATTGTTTGTTGTTGCGTTGTTCTTGATACAATTTTTTTTTTTTTTGCTTTTTGTATTAAATGAACCCTCATTATTGCTCCAGAGAAAGTGAAAAGTGTCAGTGACAGCGGTGTCAAGAAGCATAAGTGTATTACAGTAGAAACGAAGAAGGAAATAATAACTAAACATGAGAATAGTGTTCATGTTTCTGATCTCGCCAAGCAGTACAACATGGCTAAGTCTACGATATTAAAGAACAAAGATGCGCTAAAGACGGCTGATGTGGCTAATGGAGTGACTATGTTAACAAAGCAAAGGTCTCAGGTGTTAGAAGAAGTAGAAAAGTCATTGTTAGTTTGGATTAATGAAAAGCAGCTTGCTGGAGATAGTGTTGGCGAGGCCCTAATATGCGAGAAGGCTTTACTTTTGCACGATGATTTAGTAGCAAAAGTGCTGAATACAAGTGATGCTAGTGGTGACGAATTTAAAGCAGGTAGAGGCTGGTTTGAGAAATTTCGTCGACGAATTGGAATTCATAGTGTTGTTAGGCATGGAGAGGCAGCTAGTTGGGACAAAAATAAGCAGCAGATGCCTATGCGGAGGAATTTTCTAACTTTATCAGCTCTGAAGGTTACGTATCACATCAAGTTTTTAATTGCAATGAAACAGGACTTTTTTGGGAAAAAAAATGTCTCTGGATCATTATCTTGTGAAAACACCAGCCACTGAGCCAGCAATCGAACCACTTCCCAGGATACAAACAAGAGAAAAAAACACCAGAAACACCTACACAGGTGCCCGATGTTATTATGGAGTGGGATTCTCCTTCAAAGGAGTAGTCTTCCTCCTCCTCTACCATCTACCTGTGCCAGCAACTATCAGCCACAAAGCTGAAGTTATACTGCATATTTTATATTATATATTTTTACTGCACACAAATCCATAAAAAAAGTAAAAAGAACAACATGTTTCTGGGGCAGGCAAACAGATTAATTGGATTTGCATTAATTTCAATGGGAAAAATTGTTTCTGTTTGCAAACAGAGTCAGAGAACGAATTAAGTTCATGACCTGAGGTACCACAGTACTTAGGAGCATTTATAACAGCTGAAGGGAAATGTCACAAGGAAATAAAAAGCAGACGTACTCAGGCCAAGTCAGCATTCCAGAAAATGAGAAACATCTTGTGCAGCAGACAAGGGACACAAATCTCAGATACTTCACACATGTTTGGACATTCCAGTTAAAAGATAAGAGAGCAGTAGGAGGTAATAGTAAGAGCAGAATCTTGGTAATAAGTGAATGAAGCTCCAGAAATGAAATATTGGTCATAATAAAACATGGTAACCAAAGCTGTGAAATTTGTGTGCCACGCATTTTTTTTATTTGACACTTTTCTGCTCTTTGGTTCAGACTCTTTCATAAGCAGAGCATTTTCATCAGCTCCACCAAAGATCTTCACACTCGAAGACTTCACACTGTAACTCTGCTGTTATAGACCTTCTTTTAAAGTCATATCCCATTTAGAATCGAGAACTGTAAATCTCAACTTCAGCTTATCAAAGGAAGCATTAGTTTTATTGATGGTCCTAAGAAGTTCTCAATCCTGTCATTAATTACAAGAATTGATGCCCACATTATTTCTTGGTGAACTATTTTCTCATGACAACTTTGTATTATGCTTGATATAAGAATGAGAACTTTGTACTGTGCTTGTTATAAGGATTAGAACTTTGTACTGTGCTTGTTATAAGGATTAGAACTTTGTACTGTGCTTGATATAAGGATGATAACATTGTATTGTGCTTGATTTGATGATGAGAACTTTGTATTGTGCTTCATATAAAGATGAGAACTTTGTATTGTGCTTGATATAAGGATGGGAACTTTGTATTGTGCTTCATATAAAGATGAGAACTTTGTATTGTGCTTGATATAAGGATGAGAACTTTGTATTGTGCTTCATATAAAGATGAGAACTTTGTATTGTGCTTCATACAAAGATGAGAACTGTATTGTGCTTCATATAAAGATAAGAACTTTGTGTTGTGCTTCATATAAAGATGAGAACTTTGTATTGTGCTTCATATAAAGATGAGAACTGTATTGTGCTTCATATAAAGATGAGAACTTTGTATTGTGCTTCATATAAAGATGAGAACTTTGTATTGTGCTTCATATAAAGATGAGAGCTTTGTACTGTGCATGATATAAGAATGAGAACTTTGTACTGTGCTTGATATAAGGATGAGAACTTTGTACTGTTCTTGATATAAGGATGAGAACTTTGTATTGTGCTTGATATAAGAATGAGAACTTTGTGATGTGATTGATATAAGGATGAGAACTTTGTACTGTGCTTGATATAAGGCTGAAAACATTGTATTGTGGTTGATATTAGGAATGATAACTTTTTATTATGCTTGATATAAGGATCAGAACTTTGTACTAAGCTTGATATAAGGATGATAACATTGTATTGTGCTTGGTATAAGCATGAGAACTTTTATTGTGCTTGGTATAGGGGTTCTAACATTGTATTGTGCATGATATAAGAATGAGAACTTTGTGCTGTGCTTTATATAAGGATGATAACATCATATTGTGCTTCATATAAGGATTAGAACTTTGTATTGTACTTGATGTAAGGATGATAACATTGTATTGTGTTTGATATAAGGATGAGAACTTTGTATTGTGCTTAATGTAAGGATGTGAACTTTGTATTGTGCTGTATATAGGGTTGAGAACTTTGTATTGTGCTTGATATAAGGATGATAACATTGTATTGTGCCTGATATACAGATGATAATATTGTATTGTGCTTGATATAAGAATGATAACTCATTATTATGCTTGATATAAGGATGATAACATTGTATTGTGCTTGATATGATAACTTTTTCTAATGCTTGTTATAAGGATGAAAACTTTGTATTGTGCTTGATAGAGAACTTTGTATTGTGCTTGATATAAGGATGATAATATTGTATTGTGCTTGATATAAAGATGAGAACTTTGCATTATGCTTAAGGATAAGAACTTTGTACTGCACTTATGTAAGGATGAGAACTTTGTATTGTGCTTGATATAAGGATGAGAACTTTGTATTGTGCTTGATATAAAGATGAAAACTTTGTATTGTGCTTGATATGAGGATGAGAACTTTATATTGTGCTTCATATAAAGATGAAAACATTTTATTGTGCTTGATGTTAAGAAAGATAACTTTTTATTGTGCTTGATATAAGGATGATAATATTGTATTGTGATTGATATAGAGGTGAGAACTTTTTATTATGCTTGATATAAGGATGAGAACTTTGTATCATACTTTATATAAGGATGAGAACTTTGTATTGTGCTTAATATAATGATGAGAACTTTGTATTGTCCTTAATATAATGATGAGAACTTTGTATCATACTTTATTTTATATAAGGATGAGAACTTTGTATTGTGCTTGATGTAAAGATGAGAACTTTGTACTGTGCTTGATATAAGGATGAGAACTTTGTATTGTGCTTGATATAAAGATGAAAACTTTGTATTGTGCTTGATATAAGGATGAGAACTTCATATTGTGCTTGATAGAAAGTCAAAAACTTTGTATTGTTGCTTGATATAAAGATGAAAACTTTGTATTGTGCTTGATGTAAGAATGAAAACTTTGTATTGTGCTTGATGTAAAGATGAAAACATTGTATTGTGCTTGATATAAAGATGAAAACTTTGTATTGTGCTTGATATAAAGATGAAAACTTTGTATTGTGCTTGATATAAGGATGAAAACTATGTATTATGCTTGATATAGGGATGAGAACTTTGTATTGTGCTTGATATAAAGATGAAAACTATGTATTGTGCTTGATATAAGGAGGTTGTTGAGAATTTTTCAGCTTATTTCATGTTTTATTTTGATGTTGTAGGAACCTCCAGAATGCAGTGTGTTCATACTATGACTTTGAGCAGCCAACTAACAGCTTACCTTCCATGGCAGTCTTGGCAGATGTGACTGTAGGAGATGGAGAGTCGGTGGCTCCAAACACAACCTTCCTCAAGTCATGGCGAATTAAAAACTCAGGTGGCTGGACTTGACATTTATAAACTTTTCTAACAAGCTTGGTTGGATTGGATGGTGATTTTAAATCGGAGCCTGGGTGAAATCAGATCTCAGGCTTGTCCGGTTATAAAATCTACAGGGATTAGTATGCTGAGTTGTCAGAGGTAGATCATGTGTTTTGTTTTATGTGCAGTCAAAAGTCATTGCTATGTTGTCCCACATAACCTGACTGAGCAGCTGGTGGAAGAGAGTACAGGAACATTCAGACAAGATGTATAGATTGTTTTTGGCTGGAGAAGTCATAGTAAAACTTTGGCAGTATCACAAGTATGGAAATGGAGCAGGTTATATTCCAGATCTCATTTGTCAGATCTTATGTGTATGTTCATTCTTTTAACTGAATTCCTTGTTTCATATGTGCCAGGTCAAGAAATGTTTTGGTTTTGTTTTTGCTTGTTTTGTACTTTCTTGCAGAGTGTTGTTGATGGAAGGGTTCTGTGGTGGTAGCAGGTGCTTCTGAGTTACTCCTGGCAGATGGAGTGAGGTCTCTGGTTGTCTTTTGGCCGTGCCCTGTGAATACTGTACTTTTTCCATGGCACTGTGTTCTGATTGCATTTAAGATTGTATTTAAGATTGTACAGTGATCTCTATAGCTTAGGTTGTTGATGTTATCTGCTGGGTTGACTGCTTCTTCATTACATGATTTACAGGCCAACATTTTTCACTGCCTTGTGATTTTCTTGTTGTATAAATATGTTATGATTGTCTTGTTGTATGACTATCTTGTGATTGTCTTTTGTATGACTTTATGATTATTTTCATTTCATAAAAACCAAAAACAGAAAGAATTTTATTTTACCCTACTTACAGATTAGTCAGACTTATGTCCATTGCTCCCAGCATATTTTCCAGGTTTGTTCTTTTTATGTGTGCTGGAACTTGGTTTCTTGGATGCATTCATGTCTCGTAGTGAATTATGTGATCTGAAATTCTGCAGTCAGCGATCTTTAAGGGCGGGTTTCAACTTTGGGAGCAAAAAAAAAAAGTCATCAGTGGCCAAATTTGGAGAGTAGGGCAAGAGCAGTAGCATGCTTTTGCTAAAAAATCATGAATAATTGGTGATATATGTGCAGATAGTTGTGAGGCAGATCATGTATCAAGCCTCCCTCAAACATCTCATGACATCCAAGTAGAACTGTTGATTGATTGTCTGAGAGCTAGATCATGCTTCAGGCCTCATTCAGATATCTCTTGACATCAAAGTAGAACTGTTGATTGATTGTCTGAGAGCTAGATCATGCTTCAGGCCTCATTCAGATATCTCTTGACATCAAAGTAGAACTGTTGATTGATTGTCTGAGAGCTAGATCATGCTTCAGGCCTCATTCAGATATCTCTTGACATCAAAGTAGAACTGTTGATTGATTGTCTGAGAGCTATATCATGCTTCACGAGAAGCAGTGCCCTTACAACTGAAAAAAAAAAGAAAACGGATCAACAGAACCTTCACATTTGAATGACATCTAGATTTTTTTGGTAGTTGAGGTGATTTGTTCCAAGCCACTGTTATGATTGCCTTTTTGTTTCAGAATTGTGGCCGTAAGTCCATGTTTCATCACCTGTTATGAGATTTTTCAGAAAGTTTTCATTGCAGGCATTTGAGTCATCAGACAGCTTGTGGCTGGTTCTCTGTCAGCAAACGTGGGACAAATTTTGCGCAACATGATGGATCATGATAAGTTTCTCTTTTAAAATCTTGTGGCACAAACTTTTATAGTTGCTGCTTCATTCAACACTACACAGTCAGGCACTGATTTGTATGAGTTACAGAAGTCAGTTCTCTGTGTGATCATCATTCATATAGATATGGAAAGTTGTCTGGATTTGGGATCATCTTCTGCAGAAGTTCTTCCTGACTTGAAATGTTGGTACCACTCATGACATTGCGAATGGCTCAACCAACTGCTCTCTTAGGCCTGTTGAAGCATTTGAAAAGTTTCATAAATGTTTTACCTAATCTGAAGCAGAACTTCATGCAGGCACATTGCTCTTCAAAATCCCTCATTGCCCAACATGTAAGAAAAAATACCAAGATGTTCACTTCATGTATGTCGATGGCTAGCAGGCGTGGCATGATGCAGTTATTATTAGAATAAAGGTCAAAGCTACCCTGCAGTAGCTAGCTTGATGCCTCATTTTGCTGCTGTGCCACATGAGAAGTCTTGTTTCTGTTCAGACAGGCTTTGTTTAATGCTGTTTTCACACCCTTGCCCAATTAGTTCATCATTCTGTTTTCATCCATAAGTTTGGACAGGCTTTGTTTAATGCTGTTTTCACACCCTTGCCCAATTAGTTCATCATTCTGTTTTCATCCATAAGTTTGGACAGGCTTTGTTTAATGCTGTTTTCATGCCCTTGCCCAATTAGTTCATCATTCTGTTTTCATCCATAAGTTTGGACAGGCTTTGTTTAATGCTGTTTTCACACCCTTGCCCAATTAGTTCATCATTCTGTTTTCATCCATAAAACTGGGTAGACCAGATGTGCTCCTCTTAAAACTGTTGAGGCCCTCTATGCTTCCTTACCCACTCTCACTGGGATGATCATATGAGGCCAGACAGGCAGGTATGCCAAAATGAAGTTTTGAGTAGTTAAAGTTCCACAAAATTGAAATAGCTTTTAAATACACAGTTATGCACATATCATGTTCATAGTCTCATTTTGTTAGTTAATAACTGGATGATTAGGTATGTTGTATAGGTAAAGCCTCATAAAATGGGTGCCAGAGAAAATCTGGGAAGGAAAGGCATCGAGGAAAGGAACTAGCCACAATACCACATACACTGATGGCCCAGCATAATGAGGTCTCTAACGTTTCATCCCCTGCGGCATTTGCTATGGGACTGTCTTTACCTGAAGAGGCCAGTTTTCATTTGGGTAGAAAACAGAATATAGAGCTTTTAATGTTATCACTTGTCTGGCACATAGTTCTTATTGTCTCATGGTATATCTTATTAAATGTTATAATTGCCTTGCTGTAGCATGTCTGATGTTCTTGTCTTGTTATGTCTGATGTTAATGTTGCTTTGTTATTTGTCTAATGTTATTGTCATGTTATATTGTCTAATGTTGTCTTGTTATGTCATGTCTGATATGATTGTCTTGTTTTTCTGACCACTTGTAAACTCTCTTGCTGTGTGCTTTGTGTGGACAAGACATGCAGACACTAATATACTGCTCACTGTAAAGAGAAGATTATCATTAGCTATTCAGGGGTGATTTTTCAGACTTTTACCACATATGTCAGCGAGTATAAGAAACCTTAATGTTTTTTATATTTTAAAATTGTTTATTCTAGTCAAATTTACAAATGTGACTTTACAACATAGCCTCCACTACCATGTTAGTGCAGGTCTGTCACCACTATAGCCTCCACTACCATGTTAGTGCAGGTCTGTCACCACTATAGCCTCCACCGCCATGTTAGTGCAGATCTGTCACCACTATAGCCTCCACCACCATGTTAGTGCAGATCTGTCACCACTATAGCTTCCACCACCATTTTAGTGCAGGTCTGTCACCACTATAGCCTCCACCGCCATGTTAGTGCAGGTCTGTCACCACTATAGCCTCCACCGCCATGTTAGTGCAGGTCTGTCACCACTATAGCCTCCACTGCCATGTTAGTGCAGGTCTGTCACCACTATAGCTTCCACCACCATTTTAGTGCAGGTCTCTCACCACTATAGCTTCCACCACCATTTTAGTGCAGGTCTCTCACCACTATAGCCTTCACCACCATTGCAGGTTTTTATCTCATGTTTTTTTTAAATCAAACAGCATTTGGGGATGTGTGTTGAGTTGGAGATGAATATATCGAATATTAGCTTGTTTATATGTGTTGAGTTGGAGATGAATATATAGAATATTAGCTTGTTTATATGTGTTGAGTTGGAGATGAATATATAGAATATTAGCTTATTTATATGTGTTCACTCATGAAAATAGTTTAAGAAATTTGTCATTGAATTCCAGCACGTGAGGGACTTGGCAGGCACAGATTTCAAAACTGTTCATGAGATAACAAAACAGTCATGTCAGTAGATATAAACATACTAAACAATCATGTCAGTAGATATAAACATACTAAACAATCATGTCAGTAGATATAAACGTACTAAACAATCGTGTCGGTAGATATAAACATACTAAAGACACGCACACAAAACATGTGGAAGCTGATAATACCAAAGGAGACAAAATATAAGCATTGTGTTCTCAGCATTAAGCTAGTCTAGAGCAGCTTGGGTTAAGAATCGAGATATCTAACATCATATGTTCACACAACAACCATTGATTGAGAGTAAGAAAGGATATTTAACATCATATGTTCACACAACAACCATTGATTGAGAGTAAGAATCAGGATATTTAACATCATATGTTCACACAACAACCATTGATTGAGAGTAAGAAATTCTGTGCGCAAGACTTCAGTCTGGTTCTAAATCTACTCCTAGGTTTAGGTCTGGTTATGAATCTACTCCTAGGTTTGGGTCTGGTTATGAATCTACTCCCAGGTTTAGGTCTGGTTATGAATCTACTCCCAGGTTTAGGTCTGGTTATGAATCTACTCCCAGGTTTAGGTCTGGTTATGAATCTACTCCCAGGTTTGGTCTGGTTATGAATCTACTCCAGGTTTAGGTCTGGTTATGAATCTACTCCCAGGTTTAGGTCTGGTTATGAATCTACTCCCAGGTTTAGGTCTGGTTATGAATCTACTCCCAGGTTTAGGTCTGGTATGAATCTACTCCCAGGTTTGGTCTGGTTATGAATCTACTCCCAGGTTTAGGTCTGGTATGAATCTACTCCCAGGTTTGGTCTGGTTATGAATCTACTCCAGGTTTAGGTCTGGTTATGAATCTACTCCCAGGTTTAGGGTCTGGTTATGAATCTACTCCCAGGTTTAGGTCTGGTTATGAATCTACTCCCAGGTTTGGGTCTGGTTATGAATCTACTCCCAGGTTTGGGTCTGGTTATGAATCTACTCCCAGGTTTAGGTCTGGTTATGAATCTACTCCCAGGTTTAGGTCTGGTTATGAATCTACTCCCAGGTTTAGGTCTGGTTATGAATCTACTCCCAGGTTTAGGTCTGGTTATGAATCTACTCCCAGGTTTAGGTCTGGTTATGAATCTACTCCCAGGTTTAGGTCTGGTTATGAATCTACTCCTAGGTTTAGGTCTGGTTATGAATCTACTCCCAGGTTTAGGTCTGGTTATGAATCTACTCCCAGGTTTAGGTCTGGTTATGAATCTACTCCCAGGTTTAGGTCTGGTTATGAATCTACTCCCAGGTTTGGGTCTGGTTATGAATCTACTCCCAGGTTTAGGTCTGGTTATGAATCTACTCCCAGGTTTAGGTCTGGTTATGAATCTACTCCCAGGTTTAGGTCTGGTTATGAATCTACTCCCAGGTTTGGGTCTGGTTATGAATCTACTCCCAGGTTTAGGTCTGGTTATGAATCTACTCCCAGGTTTGGGTCTGGTTATGAATCTACTCCCAGGTTTAGGTCTGGTTATGAATCTACTCCCAGGTTTAGGTCTGGTTATGAATCTACTCCCAGGTTTGGGTCTGGTTATGAATCTACTCTCATGTTCCTGTGGCTGATTTAAATTTCATGTTTCTGCTTCATGCCGTGACAACTGTGTGTGCACCATAAATCCAAGATGGATATCCTTCAGTTGTCCCCCCCCCCCCAACACTTTATTGTGTCAGGTACCCAGTTTTACAGCTGAGTTGTCTGAAGGACATGATTGACTGGTCTCCATCCCACAGCCTTCATGTGAGAAATACCTTGTCCGTAGTGTTCTAATTGTGCCACTTTGTTCAAACTTAGCTGACTTAGTGGCTGTGTTATTTATTGTGAACATTTTTGAGAGTGTAAATGTGTTTGTGTTTGAAACTATGAGAAAGTTACAACAGAAACAGTGTATTGTCATGAGCAGGTGTAGATCGCTGGCCTCCTGGCTGTCATCTACGATTTTGTAGTGGAGACAACCTGGCCACAGTGGAGAGAAAAATGGTGGACTCACTAGGTCCAGGACATGTGACTGATGTCCATGTAGAGATGAGGTCACCTTCTTTAGCTGGCTCATACTTCAGTCTGTGGCAGATGTGTACACCAACAGGGACTTACTTTGGTGGTATGTGTTTGTTTCAACTACCAGTATACTATGTGATTCATTATCAGTTCATAACAAACAGGATAAATAAACAACACGCCAGATTCACATTCCAGTCACATTACATGATATCTAACTGGAAACTGAAAGGCCTCATCCTGTGTTCCCTGGAAGTGTCTGTCTGTCTATCCAGTACCAGCCTCTCCTTCTGTCTATTTTTGTTGAGATGATTTGTTCCAGCCCACTATGATAGCCATTTTGTTCTGATATTGTAGCCATAAATCATCACTTGTTATGGCTTTTTTCCAGAAATGCTGTCTGTTTATTCATCAAATAATGTAGAAGTAAAAAAAAATATATGTTTTTTAGGCTTAAGGAAGACAGTTGTTGAGTGAAATGAGTAAAGAAAAGAAAAAAGTTCATCTGCTTGGAAAAGAACCAAAACTGGCAAAAATTATGCATATCCCTGCACAAATGACTCAGATATCAAATAATGTAACTCAAATAGTTGTTCATGATTTCTCTGATATAGAATGCAGCTCTCAGATTGTCACATTTATATGTTTGAAAGGACAATTTATGCTATAGTTTTTTACACAGGCATCCAAAATATTTTTTTTCTTTTAAATAAAGTGTTTATAAAAAGAAAAAAGTCTGTCACTGGCAGAATTTATAGGTCAGACATGCAACAGGTTAGGAAGTGAATGATACTTGTGAAAAGTAGATGACTGTACAAAAATTTGTGACACAGCAGATAAGTGTACGAGAACTTGTAGAGAATAAAAAAACTTGTGATAAAGTAGACTGTACAAGAACTTGTAGAGAATTTTAAAAATGTGTATGATGAAGCAGTTGAAACTTGTATAAAACAAAGAAATATTTGGTTGCTGTCTGTTCCAGATGTGATAAATGTGAGTATAACAGTGGCAGAAGGTGGTCTCCTCAGTCTTACTCAACAGATTGCAAGAATTGGTGGAGACTTTGTCCATACACCAGCAGCCAGCACTGGTGATTTGTTTACTGGGCAGACGTCGGCCACACCTGTACAGCAGCAACAGTTGCTTCCCTATAGCAGTAACACTTCATCACCACAGGTAGGTCAACTTTGTTGGAGGTTGAGCCAAAGTATCAATACATATTCATAATATTTGTTCACAAAAGAGAGCTTACGTTGTCAAATCTACCTGCTAACATTTATGCTTATGGAATAATTCCATCTTCTGAATTGGTAAGATCAAAAAGGAAATGATAATGACAGGAGAAGATCAGAGTCTGTCTGCTCAGTGATGGAGAGGGCACAGAATGATGATCATTTAGACATGTCACAGTTTCACCAACGTCAGTGATTAAATATTTTACATTCTGGCAATTTTTTTTTTTCCATACAGAACATTCTTACCGCAAGTACCGGCACATCTGTACCTTCCTATCCTGAAGAGGACACAGAGATGTCCTAGCAAAGGCCTACACCCTCCCCCTCATGAATGTATGTAAGTGTCTGCAGTTTTGACAGATGTTTATTAGCAGCAAGGGGACAGCAGGAACATTTACAGTATAGCTGAATGTGGCAATCAACAGGGGACAGCATGTGGAGGAAGCCAGTCCTTGTCTCACATCACAACTGTATGGACTTTTATATATTCACTGGAGGAGAGGGTCCTAGATTTAGCCTGTTTTTGTTATGTCATCATATATGCAGATCAGGATGTTGCTGTGGGCTTTTTATTATTATTATTATGGGCCTGTGATGTCTGGGGGGTCAGAGCTGAGTGTGATTTGTGAGCAAGTGTAGAGATGGTATGAAAAATGTAGTTTGTAAAGCATTTACAAGTGTAGAGATGGTAGTATGAAAAATGTAGAGTATGTGGCATCAGGGAAACACTTTCATTTCTTTCCATAGTGGCCATTTGGCTTTTTTAGTTTCCAGTAAGAAGCTAAAAGGTCAGTCTTGTATCTATGATGTTCTTGCAGATCTGGGACATCACTGCTACATATGGCACTTGAGCATTTTTTTAAAGTAGCCTACATCTTGAGCTGCTACATCTGTACATGGAACAAAAACAAAAAGTGGCCTAAATATGGAAACATGTATTTTGCTTGTGCTTAGAGTTTTAACATAGAGAAATGTTCACGTTTGGCTCTGATTTTGGAGCATTCAACTAGGGCTGTGAGAATCATTAGCAGATGTACCTTCTAAAATAGCAGTGCTAAGTCCTCTTAGTTTTTTGTTCCCCTTCAGTTCCATGGTGTGTACTTGACAGTTTACTGACTTGTACAAAGCAGATGTGTGTACTTTGAGCATTAAAATGAAAGGTAAAAGTATTGAGCACTTGTATATTGATGAGCATGCCTTCAGGAAACTTTGTACTAATCAGGTGCTTTTTTTTTTTTTTCCTTTTTGCCTAACTAGATTTTCTACACTGAAGAATTTTTTTTTGGTTGGGATTTCCTGCTTGTTATCATCGAGTCCTTTTATATGTGCACCATGCCAAAGTTGACCTGCTCAAGTATTGTGTCCTGAACAGCAGTAACATGCCATTTCTATCTACTCTCCTATTGTCAGTCTTTTTGCTCATGTGGAACCCTTGCATTATATTTACTTCTGCTCATTTGTTTGTCATACACACCCCCACCCGTTACTTGTACTAGTTATGTCTTCTTTTTCATTGTTCACTCGGACATCACCACCAATCTCTCTCTCTCTCACAAATGCAGCAATTTATCTCAGCATATACACAAATAACTATTCAGACTGAAGTGAAAGGTGTGCAGAATGGTGAGATGCAGAGCAGTCTTGTAAGATCAACAGCCACACTTAGTGTTCTAGATGACAAATATCCATGTGACACCTGGATACGTGTGTATACAGATGGATCTGCACATAATGCCATAAAGAATGGAGGGGCAGGAGCATATATTGAATATCCAAACAACACCATTGACAAGATTTCCATACCCACTGGTAAATACTGCAACAACTTTGATGCAGAAGTTAGGGCAATTATTGCTGCAGTTGAAAAACTATCAGACTCCAGAATTGATACATGTCCTGTAGTAATTCTCACAGATGCAAGATCAGTACTGGAGGCTCTTCAGTGCAACAAACTACCAGACCTTAAAGATGCCTTGTCAAAAATTGGCTTACAACATGGAGTCACTTTGCAATGGATTCCCTCCCACTGTGGGATACCAGGCAATGAGAAAGCTGACCATCTGGCCAAAGAGGGCACTGAAATGGAGCAACCTGACATACCAGTCACTTATAATCAGAAGAAAAGCATGATAAAAACCTACAGGAAGCCACAAACACCACCACATGATGACTATCACATGCTAAACAGAAAGGAACAAGTCACCATCTTCCGTCTCCGAACAGGACACAGCCAACTCCAAAGTCATATGTATACAAAGTTTAAGGTTGGTACTACTAATCTATGTACATGTGCCCAGGTGCCCCAAACCGTGGAACATATCCTCCAGAACTGCATCAACTACGAGACACTGAGAAATAATTACTGGCCCAGTGAAACCACTAAAGAAGATAAGCTCTACGGTTCCATACATGAATTACAAAAAAAAAAGTGAAATTTATCCAAGAGACAGGACTGCAGATATAGACAGACAGTGTGAACGAAGAAGAAGAAGATCTCAGCATAGAGCCTGGCCAGGTCCTGTGCCTGAGTGAGTTGTGTTGCGGGCAGGAAGTGGTGTGAGTTGTGTTGCGGGCAGGAAGTGGTGTGAGTTGTGCTCTTTGCAAAAGGCACGTAGATCTGTTGGGTTAGTTTTCATTTTTGGGTGTAAATGGTGTCCCAACCTGCAGTGTCCTGTTATCAGCTGTAAGATTATCACTTCTTTCTTTCTCTTGTCATTCCCTTTGATGTTACTGTGGGCAGGTATCAACTGTGTGACTGCTTTAGTCATTTGTCTGAACATGAGCTAGATCTGTGTGATCAGGTGATTGTAGGTGAAAGTGTTGTGTAGTTCTGGGCAGATAGCTAGTGGTGAAGGCCATGTCAGGATGTTTGAGATTTAGGTAATATACATACAAGCAGTCCCTAAGTTGTGAACATCATGCTTGGACACAAAAACACTCCTTACATATTAAAGGAATGATTGATAACAAACTGGTGATACCTGCAGCATACATCAAAACATTGTACATCTACAGCAGTTTGTCAGTTTCTCTAGCTTTTTTTTTAAACGCACAGAACGGTAGACTTAACTAACTGACACTAGACAGAAAACTTACCTGTTATAAAAAACAGAATTAGGACTATACTTTGTTCATAACTCAGGGACTAATATACATTGAAAGAACTTTTTTATTTTTACAAATGGCAGTGGTAACTGGTTATATTTCATTGCACATACAAATGAGCAAATGCTGATCAAGTAACATCAATATATTTAAAAGTGTAGTGTTAAAATATGCAGAGATGTGACAAGTACTGTAGGATACAACATGAAATATATGGTTCAGTTTGACAAATGAGAAAAAAATTTGACTGAAACAAGACTGGCAAAAAAAAAAAAAAATAAGCCCATATAAATGGAGAACATACAATAATCATATTCTGGCAAAAACAACAGATAGAAATATGCTTTTTTTTTTTTAAAAAAATCTTCTGTGTTAATATGGGCACAAAATGCACCCAGTTTATTTAGGTAAGCACCAAACAGATGCAGACAATTGGATGAGACATAAAGGGAAGATGACAAAGATTACCATATGGTAAAGAATATGATGTCATTAGTTACTTCCACTGAACACATACGGCCACCCAGGTAATATATACGGCCACCCAGGTAATATAACTGATATAACATGAGGGAAAAAGATGTCCCCATACAGTGAAACATCAACCCAGAACAATGCATGCTTCTGTGGTATTTAAACATTTGCATGAAAAACCTGACAGTGATGTCAAAGATAATGCCTACAAACCAGAAAATGTAGACAATATGAGGCTGTTGTGAGCCACTTACAAAATCTATTCTACAAACTGCAATATGTAATTGAGACTCACATCACCTTTATAATCTCTAACAAATTGCCCTGCACTGAAGATTTCCAAACCAATGGAAAACTTTTTCACTTTCAACAGTGAAAAAAGAAAAAAAAAATTATTTCAGCTCTCCTGTTCATAGCTTATCCATAAAGTAGAATCAAGTTATTGACATGATCTAAGTCATGCTGATACACAAAAGGTGGCTGGTAATAAATGATTCTGACAGTCTAAGGACATCCTGGATGATCCAATGGGGATCTACAACCCCCTGCTGTGGAAGATCCCAGCACAGGATTTATCTTCTCTCGACTGTACAGACTTGGAGCGAGGCGGCACAGGCACCTTTCTGCCATATTTCCGTAGCAAGAGACTGCATACATAGAGTACATCACTAACAGTAGCAGCAATTAAAACACACAGTAGTGCCCTTCATTCTGAGGCATGTACGATTTCAATACGAAACAGGAACCACTGTCCTTAACCAAGTACAGCTGCTCAGAAATCATGATTATTATGATACAGTGATTGAACACAGCAAATGTGGTATCTTACATTTTGGTTTATGCAGATAATTAAATAGATGATAAAAAAATATATACATTTTGTGCACATTATTCCCCTCTTCTCAAACCCCCCCCCCCCCCCCAATATTCTACATGTTTTCTGAAACTGATACACTCAAAGACAACCCAGCATTTATCTACAAATTTCCAAACCCTGCTGTCCACCCTCTACAATTTTATGAATTCATTCTCTCTGGAAGCACAGACTTAATGGTGAAGATGACACACACACACACAAGCATCAAACAGAACTGGAAATTAATTGTGCTGACTAGCCCAAAGACTCGGAATGTATCCAAAAAAAAAAGTTGCCAGACTCCCCTCAGCATGTGGACCTCGGACAGGCAAAGCATGTTTCTGGAAGCACCAACAAAGAGATGGAAAAGGGTGTCCTGACAAATGCACTTTGACAGTAATTTTTGCTCCCTTGTCATAATTTCTGAATTAATTAAAATTAAATACCCTCTCTACACTAAATCATATACTTGAATTACAAAAATGAAGTTGCAGTTTGCTAAAATATTCAATACAGTATAAACAAACAACTCCAGATTCTGACAGAAACAAAAAAAAAAAAAAAGAGCAGAGTCCAACTGTTACACTGCCATATCCATCTTGAGTTTAGGATGTGGCTTGTAGTCAGTTATCTCAAAGTCATCCGATGTGAAGTTCTCGATGTCTTGCACCTGCCTTTTGATAACAAGTTTCGGGAACGGACGAGGAGCTCGAGTCAGCTGTTACAAAAAGAACATTATATTTCTTTACTTTTTATGTAGAGCAAATGTCCAGAACTGCCAGATTTATGTCAAATGAGTATAAAACACACATAATATCCGGCATCTACAGCTAACTCAAGACATTAAAACAAAAAATTTTCTAAAATTAGAAACAATTTATATAACCAGTTTGCATACATATTCTACATTTACTTTGTAAGGATAGTCAAGTTACTTTATTAAGATCATGGATACAAAGGACTAGGTATTGTGGGTGAGAAAGTGAGCAGGAGGAAGTGAAGATTTCAGCTCCTAAATATTACCTGTTCTTTCAGAGGCTCCTCGTGATTGACGTAGACATGAGCATCACCCAATGTATGAACTAAATCTTCAGGCTGTGAAAACCAAATAGAAAATGTCTACATAACTAAATGTCTACACCAGCAGGCCCATGAGCTAAAGCTGTGATACAACCACAAATATTTACAAATCGGCGCTTTACTCAGAAACTGCAACATTTCAGCTTTCATCTTTATTCATGCTTTAATATACAGGACAAAACAACTGAAAGGAAGTATAACAAAGAAATGAAAACATTCAAAATGGGATTAATCAGTTGGACTGTGGATGAAAGAAAGTACAGGGAGAATGATGTAGGTTATATATGAAGTGTTGGAAGCTTCTGATAATCTTGTTGACTGGCAGGAATTAGAAGGGGAAAGATAGAAAATAAAGGGATGTTATCCTGATCCAGCCAAGATGGATGTGGTTACATCAATGAAATCAGAATATGTCTGAAATATAAGTGAAGCACAGAAGTGGGGAGATGACAGAAATGTTATCAGGAATATTCTGTGGCCAGGTGTGCTAGTGTTATCTTTAGGTCAAGCTACATCTGGATTTAATCTATGGGGTTCCAGCATTCCAAGATCATATACAGAAAGCCCCCAGCTCACACACACAAGTCAATTTTTACACAACTCCGAACTGCATCATTACACAGCTTCTACAGTAATTTACATTACCACCATTAAATTCCACGGACTGCACGTAGTAAAATATTTTATAAAACACAAATCAGGGCCCATCCATATAAGACTTCTTATACTTAAGGGCCAGGTAGTTTCTATCAGTTGTGTTGACGGCCGCAACCAGGAAGTATGTCTTACCTCTGCGGCTGGGAAATGATTTGAAAACATTCTAGGAGATGTTAAATAAGTTTTGGTTTGCTCTTTATATGACTATGACTAGAATATTTCTGATGCTGGATTCCTGTTTGCAGGCTTGTGTGTGGTGTCACGGGCTGACTTGGCCCAGATATACCCACCTATTTATGGACTAGAAATGTGATTTTGATGAATGATGCAAGAAATGCCAGAAAGTCAGTGTTCTTAGCCAGCTCTTACATGTAAACATTTACACTAGATGAACTCTGTGTGTGCTCTACATACACAGACAGTCACCCACACCCTCTGTACTCTCACAAGATATTCTCCAAACAAACCTTGACATATTAATTATGGTTTAGACTGGACAGGAGAGAAAAAAATGTAGGAGAAATGGCATTTAAAAAAAAAAAATGCTAAACAGTAATTTAGTAATGAGATTGTTGAATATATAGTTAGTATTGGCTACTGGATTTCACTATTTATGCAGTTTAATACAGGTTGTTAAATTGAAAAGAAGAAAAAATGAGCACTAACCTCAAGACCTGTAACATGGGCAATCATGCAGGTGAGCAGAGCATAACTGGCAATGTTGAAAGGAACGCCCAGACCCTGAAAATGCAAGTTATGTTCCCTAAATCGCTGCACCAATCTAAACATTTCTTACCAGCATGGTCATGGAGAACAATGACAACATACAACATTTAATTATAGAATCCAACATTCAACAAATTCAAAAGTCTAAAATCAGTCCTAAAATACTACATATTTTTTAGTTTCCTTTGCTTAGTAAGATGGCTTCATGATCAACTTGTTACTAACATTCTGCTGTTTTACTTTCTTCTCTACATATTTAGAAGCAGCTTTTATTCTAAAGTGGAAGTGTTACAAATAAAAAAGAAAAACTTTCAATGTACACAAATTTTGGAAACATGGGAGGGGGGAGAGAAGCAAGAATATCAGAAGCAGCCCCTCTTCTAGCAAATGCTTGATATAAGCAGCATCAGAAACCCCACAATTTTTGGGTGTAAATGAAACATTAGAAATCTTTGAATGCAAACTTCAGGTAAAAACAAAAAAAATCTGTAGATGTACATCTTTACATGGTTCTGAGACTTTAAACTTGTGGACAATTTATATTTGTGAACAATTTATATTTGTGAACTTGCAAAACAAAACTTACCATGTCGGCCGATCGTTGATACAACTGACAGGACAGTTTTCCATCAGCTACATAGAACTGAACTAGACAGTGGCATGGTGGAAGAGCCATTTTGGGCAAATCTGAAAATGTACAGCAACTGCATGTGATATGACATTTTGTTTTCCTGTATACTATGGACATGTGATTCTGAATTATTTTTACACATCTGAATGAGCTGATATGCATGTTACGCAGATCAAGCATATATACTTGCACAAACTCCCTGTAACTGCGAGCTGTTGTTCTTTGCAGCCACTGCTGTAGAGATGTTGAGGCACAGTGTCGTATCGGCATAGGAGCGGGTTATGGCAGCTATTTTTTCAGTCCCGGAGTAAAGCTATAAAGCAGCAGGTGTGCAATGCTTCTTTAGTAGAGTCACCACCATGGGGTCCATGGCGATTCCTGCCCAGTTAGCTAGGCTATGCCTGTTACTGGGGGTACCACGGAGAGGTGGGACAGGGTCTTGGTCAGCTATGGGTCACTTTTTATCGTACTGGGCGCCTTCACCCCCAGCATATTATATAAGATTAAAATGATTCTTTGAACTGGCCGACGATCTCCCTAAACCGCAGTTTGTAACTGATGATTAGGACAGGAAATGTTCTGGAAACTAAATCTGTGATGGAAGGCTCTACAATAACAGAGAACTTGCCAACTCTGAAAGTGGCACAGCAGCTTGTTATCATGAGCACTGCAGCAAGATGCCTTCACTAGATCTGTGCTCCAATGAGCAGAGCAAGCACTCACCCTTGGGCAGCTCTCTAACACAAACATGATTATTTAGTCCTTCACCTGGCAGCACAGTCGTGATCTCTACACTTATAGCACAAAACTGCTGTATGTCAACAAATGTCTGCACAACACTACAGTATACATACCTTTTGGATTCCAAGCACACATCACAATAGTACGATCATTTGGAGTATTTTTAATTTTCTCAATCACTTGCTTCAGTTGATCCACTCCCTGGCTTGTATAGTCCGCATTCATGTTTGTGTACTCAGCTCCAAAATGACGCCACTGAAACCCATAAACTGGCCCAAGATCTCCTGAAATGACAAACAAAATGTTTGTCTGTAACAGAGCAACTCTTCCACACAACACTGACTGGAATATACAACAGAAATATTTGCACGTGGAGCAATTCTTCCACACAACACTGATTGGAATATACAACAGATATGTTTACACAGTTTAACTCTTCCACACAACATTAACTGAAATGTACAAACGAAATGTTGGCACACACTGCAACTCTTCCATACAACACTGGTTGGACAAAAAGAACTCTGCACAAAAATACCAAAAGTTCCAAACATACCTTCCTCCCGATCATATAAACCTCTGCCATCAAGGAAC
Source organism: Achatina immaculata (assembly GCA_009760885.1). NCBI lineage: Eukaryota > Metazoa > Mollusca > Gastropoda > Stylommatophora > Achatinidae > Lissachatina > Lissachatina immaculata. Next base: position 31,379,045 of record CM019708.1, read on the forward strand.
TCTCGAGACCCATTTGCATCCCAAATATGGACTCCTTTCTGAGAAAGCTCATGACCATTAGTGGAGCCACGAATGAACCAGAGCAACTCCTCCAAGATCCCTCTCCAGAATACTCTCTTTGTTGTCAGAAGTGGAAATGCTGTTTGTGTGCACATTCATTACAAGAATTTGTCACTTATTACAATAATGTCCTTTATTACAACATTCAATTAATAAAAACTACAATCAAAATTTTGGGAAACAGAACTAGTGTCAATAACAAAATCAGTAATGTAGCCTCATACCCTGCTAATTCTGACAGGGGCAATGTCAGTAATGTTTTATCTGGTGTCCCTTATTGTGCACCCTTCACTCTCTGCATAATGCAAGGATATCTCTTCACCGAGTTTATCATTATAAACTTACTGCTGCAACCTTCTCTAGTTCCACAGTTACATGATTTTTCAAACTCCCAATGAGAAAGCAGATGGTGTATGTTACTCGGATCAAAGCAGGTGCTAGCAGAAATATGGTGTATGTTACTCGGATCAAAGCAGGTGCTAGCAGAAATCCATGACTTTACTGCTGTTACAGATGCCACACCCTACATAGTATTTATTTAAATAACTTAAGACTTGACCATTTTATGTTTCAGTACAGTAACTGGGCACTGAAGCAAGCACATACAATATGTCAGTACACACTGATTTAATGTAAGATAACATAGTAGCTTACAATCTCTCAGGCTGTATCTCATCTGCATGCCAAATATAGACTTTGTAGATATCCCCGTTCTGTTCTCTCGCAGGCGGCCATGGTCCAGAATTTTCTGTATGGCATCCAGATACTGGTGTTCCTCATGCCTGGTGACATGTCACAAATGTGGAAAACTTGTTTACATTGTCACATTTTATAAGTCTGAGATGTGTTTGTGGGCAATGATGACTGTACTGCAACCACAGCTAATCAAGACCTTACATCACAAATGTCTGACACTTCTTGTAACAGTCTGATGTAATATGTCTGGAGAAGATGGTTAGACTTGATGTAATCCTTCATAAAGGTTGGGAAATGCTTCAAGAAAACCAGTGTGAACCAAGTTCTATCTGACATGAAAACACTGCGTGATGATGGTCATCATCATCATCGCTCTGGGCTGGGTTTACCACAGCTGATGACAAACCAGCATCACAGAAAAGTATCCCATGGTACAAAGTATTCCACTTGAGTAGCAAGATAAAAGCTGAGTTTCACCACTAACAAATGAACCAAGACAAATTTTCAGATCTAAAATTTAGCCAGTAAACTAGCACATTTGAGGCATATAAGTCTACCCACAAAAATCACAGTATGATACCATTTTGTGTTCTAAATCAACTTTTTGATCATTATAGTCACATACTGGGTTAAAATATCTGCTGTTTCTTCTGTTAAATCATCACTCAGTCATACTTTAACATCAAACTGTGGAATAATTATTCTATCCAATACAGGCACAAGTTGTAATCTTCTGAAGGGATCTGGAGGTATAACTACAAAACTAACATGATTTAATTCATTTTCTACTTTTGCAATCATGCTTTCATGTGCTCTTGTTCTGGAACTGAATGTATTTTGGATCACAAAGTTGTGAAATAAGTTCTGAATGGTAGTCACATGATCTAAAGCCATTATCTCTTCACAGCTGTGTCAACAGAAACACAAGCGAAGTCATAAGATTTTGGCAGCTTGTTTTTGAAAAATTCATTTTGAGACCTACTGAAACTACCTGTCTTCTCCATCAAAAGACTGCACAATTTATCAGGACACCATATGCCTGAGAATAGAACCATAAACTGGAGAGCCTACATTCTCTCATACACACTGAAACTCCCACGCATATCGCCCCAGCATGGTCTTCATGCTTGCCTCTGCTGCTTTTCATGTAACTGCTTGATCAGTTAAAAAAAAAAAAAAGGGGGAGGGAGCATTTAATGTACTCTTCACAGGTGCGGTATAGACATGAACGGAGCCTTCACAATGCAAACTATTCAAAACAAATACAGGCATGGTAATATATTGGCCCAAGGAACGGGCACAGCGATGATAGACTCGGTGCTACATGATCATCTTAGTGCTGTTTGCAGTGAAAGAAGAAAAATGAGAGGAGTAATTTAAAAGTACAGTGTATCTGTATATGCAGTATTAAATTAAACGGAACCATTCTAAAGCAGGTGCAGAAATTCAAATACCTTGGAGCAGTAGTAACTTCAGATGGGAAATGCAGAACAGAAATTAGGAACAGAATAGGTCAAGCAAAGACTGCATTTCAGAGAATGAGAAACATATTATCCAACACATCCTTATCAATGAATGTTACAAAACGAGTCCTAAAATGCTATATTGAACTTATCTTGTTATATGGAAGTGAATCATGGACAATAGGCAAGTCTGCACAAAAATCATTGGAAGCAGCAGAAATGTGGTTTATTAGAAGAATGTTGCGAATCCCCTGGACAGCAAAAATAACTAATGAAGAATGTATGAGAAGAGCTGGAGAGACAAAAAACCTTGTCAGAAAGATAAGAGAGAGACAATGTATTTTCATAGGACATGCAATGAGAAGAGGGGGCATTGAATATATTATAACAACAGGAAAAATAGAAGGAAGAAGATCAAGAGGAAGACCAAGAGAAATGATACTGGTCAGTCTGACGGGATGGTGTGAGAGGAGATCACCAACTGAGCTGATGGCCTGCATGAAGGATCGTGTACTCTGGAGAAGCATAATAGCCAACGCCAGTCGGCACGGCACCCGATGATGATGATCTGTTATTTATTTTTTACAAGGAAACAAATATGAACTTGAAAGCAGTGCGTATGTTTACAAGAAAGCAATGCGGGAAAACAATGACACAATCATGTTCTCACCTTTCCTTGCAATTTGTTGTGCTGCTCGAGTCCATATTTTCATCCTTCAAAGCAACGATCTCTTTTTTAGTACTTATCTTATGTAGTTCGGTTTTATTTCCTGGACTCATTTCTTCTATAAAATTCAAACAGAGAGCGTTTTGATATACCTTCTAATAGATCTGTGGACTTCTCGTCGTCTGCTCGCCCCACCAGATTTGAAGCTCCCGCCTGGACACAAAACTCCCGCCCGTTTGACTGCCAAACCAAAAGGCGTCCAATTTATTTGCTCATACCCCGAATCGCAAATATGCGCAAAATGCCTAAAATTATCTATTTAAAGTTATTTATAAATACGTATATAAAGTATTCTCGTTAATTGTAAACAATATAGCTTGGTTACTGAACATCAAATGACAATGCAAACGAAACTTTATTCATGTTCTGTAACTGCAAAGTTGCAATATATTCCACTGTTCCTGGCATGCGTAACAACGCTTCTAGCATGCCCCTTGCCACACAGTGCTTGTCGCTTTAATCTGGTTCATCTGAGAGAAAATTCTCTCATTACTGGATGGCAAAGCCAATACACTCAAGGTAAAATGTCCCCGCTGAAAATAACCATAATCACCTGACACATCCGCCTGGATTGCTTTAGTTATCCAGAACTACACAATGTTGTTATCACTGAACTTTGGTCAGGATTTTATCCAGAACTACACAATGTTGTTATCACTGAACTTTGGTCAGGATTTTATCCAGAACTACACAATGTTGTTATCACTGAACTTTGGTCAGGATTTTATCCAGAACTACACAATGTTGTTATCACTGAACTTTGGTCAGGATTTTATCCAGAACTACACAATGTTGTTATCACTGAACTTTGGTCAGGATTTTATCCAGAACTACACAATGTTGTTATCACTGAACTTTGGTCAGGATTTTATCCAGAACTATACAATGTAGTTATTATTGAACTTTGGTCAGGATTTTATCCAGAACTACACAATGTTGCTATCACTGAACTTTGTCAGGACATTTTGGTGACTGGCACCCACTGCTCCTCCAGGTCTGTCAGACTCCTCTTCTACTGAAGTAAAAATGACAACTACAACAACTGAGGTTTCAGAGCTCCATGGACGACAAACTGCGAGAGATCAGCCTGAGACTAGTTGCTGCATATCTGTCAGTCTCCTCTTCTATTGAAGTAAAAATGACAACTACAACAGCTGAGGTTTCAGAGCTCCATGGACGACAAACTGCGAGAGATCAGCCTGAGACTAGTTGCTGCATATCTGTCAGACTCCTCTTCTACTGAAGTAAAAATGACAACTACAACAACTGAGGTTTCAGAGCTCCATGGACGACAAACTGCGAGAGATCAGCCTGAGACTAGTTGCTGCATATCTGTCAGTCTCCTCTTCTATTGAAGTAAAAATGACAACTACAACAGCTGAGGTTTCAGAGCTCCATGGACGACAGACGGCGAGAGATCAGCCTGAGACTAGTTGCTGTCAGAAATCTCTGACTTTGTTCCTTCACAAGTTCAAAAAAGACACACCCGCGGTTCTTTTATTTGCTCTACCAAAGTGCTCTCTAACTTAGGCTCATGCATCATCAAATGAATTTCAGTCTAACAAGTTACAAGCTGCTGACGGTAGATGGTTGGATGGTTTTTGTTTCCAGGTCCAAGGCTGGGCTACCGAAACTTAAAACTCAGTAAATTCATTTATCAATAGCTGTGCACTTGAACTTTATCTTCTGTCTATGACCACACATTACATACCAGCTGTGATGATTTGCAATTGAAAGCAGATGATGATTAATGACAGTTTTGATACACCATCATCTGCAGCCAAAATTACAGCTACTACAGTCAGAACTAACACAAAAACCCGGAGTTGCTCAAATTTCGTGCAAACTTATTTTAAAAACTGCCAACTGGCAACACTGTCGGTTGTTTTTTTTTTTCATTGAGGCTTGTCTTATCCTTATTGGTTATTAAATACTTTGGTTGTGCCCAGGTCATACGGTGGGCGGGAGGGGATGGGTGCACCGGTTTAAAGAATTTCTCTGAGTCCCTGGTTACATAGGCATAATAAGGTTTTTGGTTGTTGTTGTTGTTTTTTTTTTTTACTTATAGCTACAAGTTAGACCATTTTAAACTGATTCTTTATTATTTTAGCTCCAACCAAAAATAGGATAAACCCAGTTTATACAAACATATCATATTTGAGCCTTTATCAGTCCGGAATCAATGTTTTTAACATGGAAGATTTTGCAAACTGGCAACACTAGTTCCACGGGACTCTTATGGCGGGAACGAAGTCGCACAGTCCAGTGGTTCTAAAATTATTACAACACAGGTAAGCAAACATACCTGCCTCAGTTTTAACAGTTTGTTTGTTTTAACCGGGAATTGGCAACAGAAGAAAACGAGAACACGCGGAAATGAAAAACAACAACTCAGTATGGTAAGAAGAACATTACTCATCAATGGAAAAACATACGGAATGAAGAAACAGGAAAGAAGTGACATGTACCAAATAAGAATGGACAAAATGAACACTTCTTCTATTTGGTCTTGCAGTATTGGATATTATGTCAAGTACACGCAGGAGATGGAGAGAGAAAATAACAAAAGCATTAAATATCCCATTATATGAAGCAAATCATCCAGGCCTATCAAGATGTCTATTTGTCCCCTCAACACCAAAAGGTATATGAGGAAGGAGATAAGACAAGACAAGATATCATTTTAGATGTGCTGTAGTTTAGTGATGACTGATGTGTCACTTGTTATAGTTAACTGTGAGGGAATTGCATTTAGATATTTTCACCAGTTTGAGGAAGTAAAAGTGAGTCAAACCTGATATTTTCCAGAGATTATTCAAAGATTCATATTGTTCAAAATTCTGTTCCAAGGACTGCAATAGCCGGAGGCGGGGTGAGGGATAAGCTCTCCACTCAAATTAAATGTCTCCAAGGCGTGCGTCTCAAACAGCCTCTGACAGTCCAAGTCAAGCTCCTGGCCTTCTCGTGGCGGAACTGTTTAAACTGACAGGAGAGTGGCGAAAGGCGAATATCTGGCGCCTGAAAACCAGACGCTTTCGGGTAGATGAGACTCGTTAGGCTTGGTTGGTAGCTCATCTAGGAGAAGGAAAGCTCCTGCTCCCTGCTGGCAAGATTCTTCAGCTGCCGTGCGTGGGATGAAACTCATTCCGGCCAATGAAGAAACATGCAATTAGGGCTGCCGCGCGGCGCCCGTGGAAAAGGTGATGGAAAGGATTACGTGAAGTAGCCAGTAGTCTCGCGGTCAGGGCTGCTCATATAACGGCACCTCTGCTCTAGAGGCTGGCCACGTCCTATATGCTGGCTCAAATGCCTAAACCAGCTTAACCCAGGGGTTAAATAAAGACTCTACTGGCGAAATTCTTCGGCTTCCGCGCCTGGGGTGAAATTCCTCCCGGCCAATGAAGAAAAATGCGATTAGGGTTGCCTTGTGGTGCCTCTGTGGAAAAGGTGATGGAAAGGATTAAGTAAAGTTTAATCGGTACGGCCAGTAGACTCGCGGTGAGGGCTATTCATACCACGGCACCTCTGCTCTAGAGGCAGGCCACGTCCTATATACACCAATACTGGGGCAATATGCCTAAATTGGCTTAACCTATGGGTGAAACTTGATGGCTATGCATATCATGCTACCTCCACTCTAGAGGCCGGTCACGTCCTATATACACCCATAGTGGGATAATACGCCTAAACCGGCTTAACCCAGGGGTGAATCTCACTAGTGGGGAGGATTCGTCCTCCTGGACAAAAGCTCCGTCCTGGTCACCACCAGGAAGGGTAGCGGCCACGACCACAAAATGCTGAAGTCGGAGACACTGGACCAGTGCAGTCTAGATAGGCAACCATATCTCACTCGACAGGGATATATTATATCCACATCACGTTGAGGTTTTCCGGTGAGAAAGTTCGACTCTGGACTGGATGGGCAACCACAGCTCACACGGCGGGGATATACTGATATCCAAAACACGTCGAGGTTTTCCGGTGAGAAAGTCCAACTCTAGGCTGGATGGGCAACCACCTTGCACCCGGCGGGGATATATTCATATCCAAACCACGTCGAGGTTTTCCGGTGAGAAAGTCCAACTCTAGGCTGGATGGGCAACCACCTTGCACCCGGCGGGGATATACTGATATCCAAAACATGTCGAAGTTTTCCGATGAGAAAGTCCAACTCTAGACTAAACTGGTGCAACGAAAACCAGTGTCAAGCAATCCCGCTTCTGTGACCCACCGAGAATATAGGCCAAAGCCCCACGATGTTCTGAGCCTCCATTCTAAATGATACTATCGCGAGAACCACAGGAGTAAATTCAGTAGGATCACGGGGCGATCTTGGTGGTAGAAGCGAACGAAGAAGAAGAAAGAAGAAGAAGAAGATGGGATTTGAAACAAATATCTTTTGGAAAGAAGATGATTGCTCTGTTTCCCAGACTCCTGGATAACCAGTAATCTGATGAATATTCTAGGGGAGAAATTAACGTTCTAAAGTTTTCAATATCAGTCCTACTTGCCATCTTAGGGCATTAAGAATCCTACTTGCCATCTTAGGGCATTAAGAATCCTACTTGCCATCTTAGGGCATTAAGAATCCTACTTGTGATCTTAGGGCATTATGAATCCTACTTGTGATCTTAGGGCATTATGAATCCTACTTGCGATCTTGATGTATTAAGAATCCTGCTTGCCATCTTAGTGTATTAAGAACTCACAGCAATAAGTGAATGTGTACAGGTAATTAAGTATTCTCTTCATAACAGTCAGATAATACAGGTAGATAGAGGTGTATGGTACAGTTTTACAAAGCGACAGAGGGAGTGAGAAAAGTGAGAAAAAACACAAATAATGAAAAACATACATCCAAGGCGTTAGCCTTTTTCAAGGACTACATACAAAAGTAAACACAGCATATAATAAAAGAAGAAAAATGAAAATGGAAAGGCTTAACTTTGTAGCATCTTTCCTTTTATACAAAACAACAGAATGCAGCCCTAAAGACAAGGCTGGGAGACCACAAAGGAAAACAAACTGAACCAATCGGATGTTAATGGCGGTGAAAGGGAGAGAACGATGCGGGTGTGGGGGAGGGGGCGGGGCTCGGGAAAGAGATCAGGAGGCAATAAATACCTCTATGCCGCTAGAGAAGGCTTGGGAGGGAAAGCTGAGAGATAACGTGAAACTGATGAATGAAGAACCACAGCGAAATGCGCGGGGCTAAGACAAGAAAGTATAAACAGCAGAAAAAAGGTGGAAATCTAAAGAAGTTTAAAGGAAGATAGATATATTGTTAATTCGAACTCGGTGGAGACAGCCGGCCTGGAAAATAAGTCGCTGTTTTAGAGCCTTCCGAGATCGTACATCAGAAGAACAGGAGCGGATTGCACTAGCAGAGATGTCACATTTCTCCCCTGTGGTTTCTTTGGCAAAAGTGTTTTGCTACAGGAGTAAATATCGTTAAGATGTTGACGAAAATGGTCTCCTATGCATTAACCGGTCCCCTCTGTATACTGCATATCGTTAAGATATGAATATAAGAATAAGATATATACATGGTCCGGCATAGAGCATGGCTGGATTTAACTGGCGTAGTGCTCTGAAACTGAATATGTATGAACAAAAACATGACGTCAGAGACGAAGCAGACAAACGGTCATTTTTAACAATGGCTTCTTGGCAAACACAACATCGCGCTTTCGCCGTTGAAACTTATTTTAAAAGTGGAGAATCGTCTATTGTACAATGAAAGTTTCGTCGCCATTTTGAGTTGCTTCCCCGTGATAATGTTCCTGATTGGAAGACAAAACTATGTTGAGGTGGGTAAAAAAATTTAAGGAAACCGCTAATTGCCTAATAACAAGTCTACTGGTCGTCAAAGAACTCAACAGACACCTGAATGAATTCAGGAAGTCCGCAACACATTGCTTCGTAGCCCTCAGCGATCAGCTGTTAGGAACGCTTTGGCACCTCGCATCCTCTTACTGTTAACAGTGATCTTTATGTGCAGATGCTAACTGAATACTACATTCCAGACTTGGCCAATAGAAATAAGTATATCCCTGCCGTGTGAGCTGTAGTTGCCCATCCAGTCCAGAGTCTGCCGAAACAGCCCGTCAGTCCCTGGCCATGCAGCGACAAGCATTTCCCAATCGTCTTATTTCCAGATTGGGGGATATTCATTGGCCAGCAAGGTCATCGGATTTATCGGCCGCAGACTTCTTTTTGTGGGGATGTCTCAGGAACACGGTGTATGCTAGTCGACCACAGTCCATTGCAGACCTAAAAGATCGAATCCGACACCGCATTCAAAATATCCCTTTGAACATGTTAAATGGTGTTATGCAGTTTTCCAGACGCCTGGCTGAATGTATCAAATGTAATGGTGGTCTTCTAACCGGCGTAATTTTTAAAACCTAAATATGATTGTCAGTAATAATAAAAAAATGCCCACTTTTCTGAGTTTCATGTCACTTTTTTAAAAAAAAACTAAAACCATGTTTAGTGCATATTTATTTTCCATTTTAAAATCCAGCTATGCTTTGTGCCGGACCATATATATATATATACATATATACTGTTAAGAAAAAAAGAAACCGAAACAAATACGATGTTGGGATTTAAACTGAAGTTTGCTGATCAGACGAGGGCAAATTGCCTGAAACGTTCACTTGGACATTAACACCACATGCTGACCTGAACTGTACTCAGCAGATGATTCAGAAAAGTGACACTAGTCAAAACAGCATTTTTGACAATAACTCATGGCAGGTTCACGAGAATCCCGTGAAACTTACTGAACACAAAACTCACTGAACATGTTATTGAATGCCTATAAAAGATTGATGCTCCTCGAATCAATTCATTTGAAAATTCAGTGCGCAAGTATGGCTCATCTAACTACAGAATGACTCGTCATCATTGGACGCTTACAGACTGGACAGTCTCAAAGTGTAGTGGTCAGATAATTTAATGTGGTTAGAAGCACCATTAGTCGCCTTTGGAGACGATTTCAATAACCTGGCTCAGTTGCAGACCGGCCGCACAGCGGAAGACCCATAGTCACAACTCTTGCTGAAGACCGCTTCATACGGCTGCGTCACCTCAGGAATAGCTTTGCATCTGCGTCCTCAACAGTCCAGTCAATGATAGCAGCTCGTCGAATTTCAGATCAAGCGGTCAGACACCGGCTGCACGACGCTGGTCTTTGGGCTAGAAGACCCTATAGAGGTCCTGTTCTTACGGACCGGCATCGCCAGAACCAACTGCAGTGGACGAACCACCATCGTCAATGGACTGTTGCGAATGACTGGAAAAGGGTTTGGTTTAGTGATGAATCATTCTTTCTGCTCCAGCGATACGATAGACGGAGAGTTTACCGCAGAGTCCATGAGCGCTACAGCCAGAACTGCATGGATGAGGCTCCTCCACATAGTGATGGAGGTGTACTGTAACTACATGGGAAGAAGTGACCTGGTGCAAATTGAAGGACGCCTGAATGCCCAACGATACGCCGCTGAAATTCTTCGTCCTCCCGTCCTTCCATTTCTGGATGCAACAGGGTCGATTTTTCAGTAGGATAACGTTCGACCTCATGTGGCACAACTCACCATTCAGTTCCCCGCTGACAACAATGTCCAGACCATTCCGTGGCCATCCATGTCATCAAACATGAACCAAATAGAACACTTATGTGATGAACTCAACAGACAAGTCCGCCAGCGAGACGTGACGCCAACCAATCTCCGACAGTTGTCTCGTTCACTGCGGGAAGAGTGGGCAGCCATCCCACAACAACAGATCCAACGGCTAATCGGATTCATGTCAAGTAGATGTCGGTCTCTGATACAGGCTAGAGGAGGCCATACACCTTACTAAAACGAAGGCCTCAGTCGCAAATAATAAAAGTTCAAACCAAATTTAATGAACATCATTTCATTGTTAAAATGTTAAAGTTTCTTCATGCCAAGATTGAAACATTAATTCCTTAAATAAAATGTTGATACAAGTTTGAAATTTGGTGTCCATTACGAGTACAATATTGTTGCGTTTCTTTTTCTTTTTGAACAGTATATATATATATGTGTGTGTGTATATATATATATATATAAGATCATATACATATAAGATCACATACGATCTCAGAACAGCGTCTTATTTTCCAAGCCGGCTGTCTCCACCCAGCTGGAATTAACAATTTATTTATCTTCCTTTAAACTTCTTTAGATTTCCACCTTTTTTCTGCTATTTATTCTCTTCTTTCTTGTCTTAGCCCGGCGCATTTCGCTGTAGTTCTTCTTTCATCAGTTTCACATTATCTCTCAGCTTCCCTTCTCCCTCCCCTCCCAACCTTCTTCTCTAGCGGCCTAGAGGTATTTATTGCCTCCTGATCTCTTTCCTGAGGCTCCCCCCCCCTTACACACACACACATATCGTTCTCTCCCTTTCACCGCCGCTAACATCCGATTGGTTAACTTTGTTTTCCTTTGTGGTCTTGCCTTTAGGGTCCATTCTATTGTACTGTGTACATGGAGGGATGCCACAATGCCAAGTTTTTCAATTTCATTTTCTTCTTTTATAATATGTTGTGTTGTTTTTGTATGTGATCCTTGAAAAAGGCTCATGTCAAAATATTGGATGTTGTAAGTTTTTCATTATTTGTGTTTTTTTTCCTCGCACTCCCTCTATCTCTTTGCAAAACTGTAGCATACACCTCTATCTACCCGTATTACCAGAACCAGTTTTATTGCAGTTGTTATCTCTTCCTAACAGCCAGGTACATAGTTTTCAAATAATAAACGAGAAGCTTTCACACAGTAAGTGATTTAGCAGTCTTGCATGGTTTCCAAAAATTGTAGGTAAAGCTGTTTGTGCATGAGAGAAAGAAAAGTGACTACAGAATTATTTGGGACTTGAACCATTGACTTCAGTAGAGCAATTCGCCACCTAGCCATGAAAAAGAATCTACTATCATCTAACACATCCAGAAAAAAAGGTGCTTCCATACTTGAGTCTTCAATGCAGCTGAAACTATGACACATTAGTGAATCATTCAGACAACGCCTTAAAGCTGCTGTCGAAACACCTTTTTTTTATTAATTAATTTTTTCTAAGTGTTAGATGGTGATTAGATAGTGCGTTATTTCTCTTGGCTAGGTGGTCGCTCGCCCCACTAGTCTGTAGTTTCAGATAATTATCTTGTCACTTTTCTTTCTCTCACGTCTAAAGTGCTTTGTCTATTTTTTTTTTTTTTTTCAAATGCTGAACTGTGTGACAGAAAACACATGGTAAAGAAGCAACACTTGATGAGAACTATTAGCAAACATATTCTTGGATGGATGCTGTGGCATGCCGCGGGCATATATGTGGGGTTGTCTTGAATGCAGTGACGCGGGAGTCTGATTTTGAACCTTTGAAAATCCTCATTATAGAACACTATGCTAAATTATTTCCCTAACAGCCAGGAAGTATACCATTACATTAGATCTCTAAAGAGCATTAATTCAGCAGGATCTGATGAACTTAGTAGCATGACACTATCTAGTTATTATCCTACTAACATACATATACAATCTGTGTGCTGCAAAATCTTATCTCCCAGATGCCTTTAAACTCTTCTTAAGTGTATTCTCTTTTCAAATCCAGATAGATTCAAATTATAGACCTATGTACATTTTGTCATCATTATGCAAATGTCTTGAAAAACATATACAAAAGTTAACACTGCTACACATACAGGAAAACAATCTTCTGATAGACAACAAACCTATGACACGATATGCATCGCCACGCGTCTTGTTTCAGATAAAGATCCTTTTTGCCATTTTCAGGCAAACCTTTCAAATTCTTTACTCACACTCATCCTATGTTTTTCTGTACTTGTCTGTACAAGATAAAGAACATTATCTCAATCACATCCTTTCATAATCCCCCTCTTCCCCCCCCCCAATCCTCTATGTCTCTCTTTCATCATAAGTCCCGCCAGGTGACACCCGCCTCCCAAAAGGAGCATACTGACCTTCACAGTTTAACCTAAATCTGGTATACTGACCTTCACAGTATAACATAAATCTGGTATACTGACCTTCACAGTATTACTTAAATCTGGTATACTGACCTTCACAGTATAACTTAAATCTGGTATACTGACCTTTACAGTATAACTTAAATCTGGTATACTGTCCTTCACAGTATAACCTAAATCTAAAGAGTTTACTGCAGAGTCCATGAGCGCTATGACAGACTTGTGTCAACCTGAAGGAAGCTCTCTTTGCCAATGTGGCAGCCTCTTCATTCCCTTGGATGTTGCAGAGAGATGGTATCCACAGTACAAAAACTCCTGTAAAGATCTATGCCATGTTATAGAGGCCCTCATGTAGTTCTCGAATAATTAGTGTATAAGTATATAAGTATACACAAAACCACTGCAGTAATGCTGTGATAACAAAATGTATAAACTAGTAAAAAAGTAGGAACAGTTTCATTAATTAATGAGCACACAGTTGTAATGTTTCAGAGGTTGACTTCTATATTTTACAAGCCCACCGACAGCCGCACCTATTTACTTTACATCTCCTCTCATCCTGAAACTTGTAAGAACTCCATCCCATACTCCTAACTCCTCCGTCTTTGTCGCCTATGTTAGGATAACTTGGACTTTATAGATCAGTCCAACAAATTATTAGAATTATTCCGTCATTGCCACTACCCAGAAAATGACCTTTGGAAAGCATTTAGCCATATCCAACCAGTGAGCCGCGAAGACGCATTCAGAAAAACCTGTTACCCCATGCGACAGAGTTAAATTAGTACTTCCTTTAGACAGACAGACACACATATGTATATCAGTATGTATGTATGTATATGTGTGTGAATGCGCACATCTTTATGTGTACATACATCAAACGTGTGTGTATGCATGCATCTATGTGTATACAAGTGAATGTGTGTATATGTACATGTGTGGATGTGTTTGTTCATATGTGGTATGTGTGTGTGAATAAATGCATCAGTATGTATTTGCTTTAAGAAAAGTATAGGCATATGTACTATCAAAGTCTAAATTAGTTTAATCTAAAGTATGTCTAAAGTATGACTTGATTGTTGCATTATATTGCTGTTCCAAAATGTGTTTAGTTTATAATGAATGTAAGAATGTAATAAAGTTTATTTCACGTAGTTGCATAAAGCAGAATGTGGAGTGTATGGAAAGAAAGGGTTTATTAATTATTTACTTATTCATTTTTTTGCTTTTTAATGCATATTATGTTCAATAACAAATGCTGAATATCTATGACTGAATGAAAGTTGTATGATGAAGGACAGAATGGTAGACGGGCCTGCGTGCCCAATTCTTAACTCTTCGAAAATAAAGTCTGTTCGTTCGTTCTCTGATCTACCCGTTAGCATACAAATGGGAGCCAAATCTTAATGACATCCTCATCCGTAGCCACCTTGCATATGTTGGTACCAAAAATGCAACCACCCTCGCTGTGTTACCTGACCTGTAGTCTGGGAAACGAAAACGATCACTTTTCTCAAAACTATTCTCACTCTCCATGAGGGGTTTACATGTCCCACAATGTGATATATGTCAATATATGCAAAACATGTAGGATAACTTATATCGATGAAACTGGTCTCAGATTAGGGGACAGCATGCAGAAACATCTGTACGACATCACCCAGCATGCTTCAAAACCAGTCCCAACCACAGAGGCAAATCTGATTTTCTGGTAACAGCCATTAAACAATGTCACACTGATGACAGAAGCTGCCTAGTGTTTGAGAACCGCTACATTCAGGAATACGGGATGCTGGAACCACAAGGTTTGAACTTGTTATTCAGTTATGCCTAACACTGTCAATAGCAATAAAAATAACATATTCACGCACATCCTAACATGAGAAAAATAATACTTTCATGCACATCCGAACATCAGTAACAGTAATAATAATACTTTCACACACATCCGAACCTTAGTAACAGTGAAAAAATACTTTCACACACATCCGAACCTTAGTAACAATGAAAAAATACTTTCACACACATCCGAACCTTAGTAACAGTGAAAAAATACTTTCACACATATCCAAACATCAGTTTAAACAAACATAACACTTGACATCGGCATTTTAAAATGTTGCTTTAATTTACCAACGGTAGACATGATGTATAAAGACGACATTGTTCAAGTTTGGCTGAAGTAACTGAGATGAATCAGAGTTGCTTCCCTCTTCAGGAAGCTTATTTATACATACATATGTTTGTAAGGCAGAACGGCATGAGATCTGAAGAGAACTACAGGTTGCCGCTAAAGCAATCATACATGTTCCTCTGTGTCTTAAGATCAGCTTTTACTCTGACGCAACAAAATAAAATATTCATCAAATCTTATACATATGGCAAAAAGGAATCAAAACTAGAGCTTGCATAAACCTATCAGAACCACTGACATATTTATGGCAGTTTTGATCTGCAGACAAGCAACTAAAGACTGTAAGTATAAAAACACTGCCTATTTTCACAAGTTTCACATCATAATTGAACAAGAGAGTTCATGTAAACAACACAAGAAGCCTGACTGTATCTATAACAGATATACTCAACCCTGAACAAAGAGGAGTCAATAATTTGACTGAAGCATCAGAACAAAAGGTATCTGTCATATGTCATACTGCAGATCTAAATATTCTTCACAAAGGCAAACAGGTTTAAATGCACATTCCTCTGACTTTAATGTAACATCACTTTCCAACTTGCTTATGCAACAAATAACAACACATCATAGCTGAGGTTAGACTGCCAAGATAATTCCTTCTGCAACAAGACCAGGCTCCAAGTACACACTTGTGGTCTAGAGTGTGCTTGTCATCATGTACTTATGTTGTGAGTGTCAATATCTCCCAAAGCAGAAAGTGAGTGCTATTGGCTGCTCCTCTACAAATTCTGATCATCTCTCAACACCTAATATTTCAGACAACTGCTTCAAACTCAATGAAATCACTGACCACTTAAAACGTGATCCTAATCTGCTTTCATAAATGTATAGCAGATCATGGGCCAGACATTTCTGCTGTGTTGTTTAAGACATACTAACAAGTGTATACTTTTTGTCACAGGCCACCATGACCTACAAGTTTCCTTACCCCCCCCCCCCCCCCCCCCCTTGTGTGACTAACACTCCACACACTGACAACAAGCTCCATGCTACAAATGTGTCACAATAATGGATGCTCAGGACAATCGCTCTGCCTCTCTGGAGGAGTCCATCCAAACACAAAATACTGTTTCTAGCAGCAGCAACAGCCAATCTTCTGCCAAGATAACTTATCAAAATATATGCATCAGTTCTACTTCATTCATACATCATACAACAATCTCATTTAGATAAAGCTCAAATTATAAGTTCAAATGTTGGTTGTTGGTGCTGTTGGTGTCAGATGTTGGAGTGTTGCTAGTGTCAAATGTTGGCATGTTTTTGATGAAATGTCTTTGTTTATAAATGATAAATGTTACAGGTTCCAGACACGCACATCGGTTACTTGAGAAGGGCCTTGATTTCGTCCTTTTCAGCACAGTCTATGTAGTAAGCTCCATCTGGAGATTTGCCACTCTTGTCCGCTCCCTGTATATCAAACAAAGGAGACACAGTGATTTTGATAAGCAAAGAAAATTTATCTTTTGTTGCTGTGTAGTTACATAGAAAATGAAATAAGTCATACAGAAAGTGAAATAAGCCACATAGACAATGAAATAAGCCACAAAGAAAATGAAATAAGCCACACTGAAATAAGCCACATAGACAATGAAACAAGCCATACAGAAAGTGAAATAAGCCACACAGACAATGAAAAGCCATATAGAAAGTGAAATAAGCCACACAGAAAATGAAATATATCATATACACAATGAAATAAGCCACACAGAAAGTGAAATAAGCCACACAGAAAATATAATAAGCCACACAGAAAATGAAATATATCATATACACAATGAAATAAGCCACACAGAAAGTGAAATAAGCCACAAAGAAAATGAAATAAGCCACACAGAAAATATAATAAGCCACATAGACAATGAAAAGCCACACAGAAAGTGAAATAAGCCAAACAGAAAATGAAATATGCCACACAGACAATGAAATAAGCCACAAAGAAAGTGAAATAAGCCACATACACAATGAAATAAGCCACATACACAATGAAATAAGTCACACAGACAATGAAATAAGCCATACAGAAAATAAAATAAGCCACATAGACAATGAAATAAGCCACACTATGAAAAGATGCTCAGCCAGAGCTCTGCATAATCAAAAATTAAAAAACAAAAAAAGACCAAATGTTCAACAGGAGATAGCGAGCAATGATACTATGTTGAATAAAGTAGCACTTATGTCATTCAAACAGGAAAGTAAATTACAGAATGTAATGAAATAAAAATGTGATGAATTAACAAAGAATAACTCTGCACCATAAACTGTAAACATTTCCTGAGTAACAGTCCATGACATCATGTGGACGTGCTTACGTACATGATGCCCACTTTCATGTTTTTGTGAGTGGTTTGTGTACCCATGATGTCCTGTTTCGCACTTTTGTGAGTGGTTTATGTACCTACGATGTCCATTTTCACACTTGAGTGAGTGAAAGCCACTGTGATTATCTGGTCAATAACATTTCACAAAGCCTTCATTATGACTAGGAAAACAATAGAAGAAAGATGGCATGTGCAGTGAAAGGCAACATAATGTGACTTCAAATAAAAGTGAGCATTGAGTAAAATCTTTGAACTCACTTTTGCCAGCAACATCTTGACACCTTCTGTATGTCCCTCAAAGATGGCAGATAACAACGGAGATATCCCATATTTGTCTCGGGCCTGGACAGCAAAAAAACAAGAGGGAATGAATGACGTATTTGTTGAAAGAAACAAGAAAATTACAGGATACAAATCATCACAATAATCCCATTAGCTGTTCTACAATCATCACAATAATCCCACTAGTTGTTCTACAATCACCACAATAATCCCACTAGTTCTACAATCACCACAATAATCTCACCAGCTGTTCTACAATCACCACAATAGTCCCAACAGCTGTCCTACAATCACCACAATAATCCCACCAGCATTCTACAATCATCACAATAATCCCACCAGTTGTTCCACAATCATCACAATAATCCCACAATCACCACAATAATCCCACCAGCATTCTACAATCATCACAATAATCCCACCAGTTGTTCCATAATCATCACAATAATCCCACAATAATCCCACTAGCTGTTCTACAATCACCACAATAATCCCACCAGCATTCTACAATCATCACAATAATCCCACCAGTTGTTCCATAATCATCACAATAATCCCACAATCACCACAATAATCCCACTAGCTGTTCTACAATCACCACAATAATCCCACTAGCTGTTCTACAATCACCACAATAATCCCACTAGCTGTTCTACAATCACCACAATAATCCCACTAGCTGTTCTACAATCACCACAATAATCCCACTAGCTGTTCTACAATCACCACAATAATCCCACTAGCTGTTCTACAATCACCACAATAACCCACTAGCTGTTCTACAATCACCACAATAATCCCACTAGCTGTTCTACAATCACCACAATAATCCCACTAGCTGTTCTACAATCACCACAATAATCCCACTAGCTGTTCTACAATGGACATAATCAAGTTAACCCTGGATCTTGCCTACAGTATATGTATTGCAAAAATAGCTTTTAAGATAAATACGTTTTTTTAATAAAGCATCTGATCTGTGATCAGGGCATCTCCCAAAACTCCTGTGTACAATGTCATGACAGGGCAATACACATGTCATGACAGCAATACACATGTCATGACAGGGCAATACACAAGTCATGGCAGGGCAACACAAATGTCATGACAGCAATACACATGTCATGACAGCAATACACAAGTCATGACAGGGCAACACACATGTCATGGCAGGGCAATACACATGTCATGACAGGGAAATACACAAGTCATGACAGGGCAATACACAAGTCATGACAGGGCAACACACATGTCATGGCAGGGCAACACACATGTCATGACAGGGCAACACACATGTCATGACAGGGCAACACACATGTCATGGCAGGGCAACACACATGTCATGACAGGGCAACACACATGTCATGACAGGGCAACACACATGTCATGGCAGGGCAACACACATGTCATCACAGCACTCCTGGAAAGCACCTAGGTCACAATGTCCCAAAGGTGATTACATCAAAATAATGCTCTAGGAAACCATCCAAAAAGAAAGTATTGTCCACTTTCCACCATGTTATTATCATCCACACCAAGATAGTAGTAAATTATTCCCCACGGTTTGTTGCATGTGACATGCATCATCATCATGCCAAAGAGGGCACATGGGGAATACGTTGTCTGTGTTCATGTCTTCCTTAACCTGTTGGCTCACAACAGCTCGATATGGTCAACATAAACACACCTGGGAGAGCTCACAACAGCTTGATATGGTCAACATAAACACATCTGGGAGAGCTCACAACAGCTTGATATGGTCAACATAAACACATCTGGGAGAGCTCACAACAGCTTGATATGGTCAACATAAACACATCTGGGAGAGCTCACAACAGCTTGATATGGTCACATAAACACATCTGGGAGAGCTCACAACAGCTTGATATGGTCAACATAAACACATCTGGGAGAGCTCACAACAGCTTGATATGGTCAACATAAACACATCTGGGAGAGCTCACAACAGCTTGATATGGTCAACATAAACACATCTGGGAGAGCTCACAACAGCTTGATATGGTCAACATAAAGACACCTGGGAGAGCTCACAACAGCTTGATATGGTCAACACGACACCTGGGAGAGCTCACAACAGCTTGATATGGTCAACATAAAGACACCTGGGAGAGCTCACAACAGCTTGATATGGTCAACATAAAGACACCTGGGAGAGCTCACAACAGCTTGATATGGTCAACATAAACACATCTGGGAGAGCTCACAACAGCTTGATATGGTCAACATAAACACATCTGGGAGAGCTCACAACAGCTTGATATGGTCAACACGACACCTGGGAGAGCTCACAACAGCTTGATATGGTCAACATAAACACATCTGGGAGAGCTCACAACAGCTTGATATGGTCAACATAAACACATCTGGGAGAGCTCACAACAGCTTGATATGGTCAACACGACACCTGGAGAGCTCACAACAGCTTGATATGGTCACATAAACACATCTGGGAGAGCTCACAACAGCTTGATATGGTCAACATAAACACATCTGGGAGAGCTCACAACAGCTTGATATGGTCAACATAAACACACCTGGGAGAGCTCACAACAGCTTGATATGGTCAACATAAAGACACCTGGGAGAGCTCACAACAGCTTGATATGGTCAACATAAACACACCTGGGAGAGCTCACAACAGCTTGATATGGTCAACATAAACACATCTGGGAGAGCTCACAACAGCTTGATATGGTCAACATAAACAACCTGGGAGAGCTCACAACAGCTTGATATGGTCAACATAAAGACACCTGGGAGAGCTCACAACAGCTTGATATGGTCAACATAAAGACACCTGGGAGAGCTCACAACAGCTTGATATGGTCAACATAAAGACACCTGGAGAGCTCACAACAGCTTGATATGGTCAACATAAAGACACCTGGGAGAGCTCACAACAGCTTGATATGGTCAACAAAACACATCTGGGAGAGCTCACAACAGCTTGATATGGTCAACACGACACCTGGGAGAGCTCACAACAGCTTGATATGGTCAACATAAACTCATGTACTGACTCATCTTACTCTCTATATAACTCATGTACTGACTCATCTTACTCTCTATATAACTCATGTACTGACTCATCTTACTCTCTATATAACTCATGTACTGACTCATCTTACTCTCTATATAACTCATGTACTGACTCATCTTACTCTCTATATAACTCATGTACTGACTCATCTTACTCTCTATATAACTCATGTACTGACTCATCTTACTCTCTATATAACTCATGTACTGACTCATCTTACTCTCTATATAACTCATGTACTGACTCATCTTACTCTCTATATAACTCATGTACTGACTCATCTTACTCTCTATATAACTCATGTACTGACTCATCTTACTCTCTATATAACTCATGTACTGACTCATCTTACTCTCTATATAACTCATGTACTGACTCATCTTACTCTCTATATAACTCATGTACTGACTCATCTTACTCTCTATATAACTCATGTACTGACTCATCTTACTCTCTATATAACTCATGTACTGACTCATCTTACTCTCTATATAACTCATGTACTGACTCATCTTACTCTCTATATAACTCATGTACTGACTCATCTTACTCTCTATATAACTCATGTACTGACTCATCTTACTCTCTATATAACTCATGTACTGACTCATCTTACTCTCTATATAACTCATGTACTGACTCATCTTACTCTCTATATAACTCATGTACTGACTCATCTTACTCTCTATATAACTCATGTACTGACTCATCTTACTCTCTATATAACTCATGTACTGACTCATCTTACTCTCTATATAACTCATGTACTGACTCATCTTACTCTCTATATAACTCATGTACTGACTCATCTTACTCTCTATATAACTCATGTACTGACTCATCTTACTCTCTATATAACTCATGTACTGACTCATCTTACTCTCTATATAACTCATGTACTGACTCATCTTACTCTCTATATAACTCATGTACTGACTCATCTTACTCTCTATATAACTCATGTACTGACTCATCTTACTCTCTATATAACTCATGTACTGACTCATCTTACTCTCTATATAACTCATGTACTGACTCATCTTACTCTCTATATAACTCATGTACTGACTCATCTTACTCTCTATATAACTCATGTACTGACTCATCTTACTCTCTATATAACTCATGTACTGACTCATCTTACTCTCTATATAACTCATGTACTGACTCATCTTACTCTCTATATAACTCATGTACTGACTCATCTTACTCTCTATATAACTCATGTACTGACTCATCTTACTCTCTATATAACTCATGTACTGACTCATCTTACTCTCTATATAACTCATGTACTGACTCATCTTACTCTCTATATAACTCATGTACTGACTCATCTTACTCTCTATATAACTCATGTACTGACTCATCTTACTCTCTATATAACTCATGTACTGACTCATCTTACTCTCTATATAACTCATGTACTGACTCATCTTACTCTCTATATAACTCATGTACTGACTCATCTTACTCTCTATATAACTCATGTACTGACTCATCTTACTCTCTATATAACTCATGTACTGACTCATCTTACTCTCTATATAACTCATGTACTGACTCATCTTACTCTCTATATAACTCATGTACTGACTCATCTTACTCTCTATATAACTCATGTACTGACTCATCTTACTCTCTATATAACTCATGTACTGACTCATCTTACTCTCTATATAACTCATGTACTGACTCATCTTACTCTCTATATAACTCATGTACTGACTCATCTTACTCTCTATATAACTCATGTACTGACTCATCTTACTCTCTATATAACTCATGTACTGACTCATCTTACTCTCTATATAACTCATGTACTGACTCATCTTACTCTCTATATAACTCATGTACTGACTCATCTTACTCTCTATATAACTCATGTACTGACTCATCTTACTCTCTATATAACTCATGTACTGACTCATCTTACTCTCTATATAACTCATGTACTGACTCATCTTACTCTCTATATAACTCATGTACTGACTCATCTTACTCTCTATATAACTCATGTACTGACTCATCTTACTCTCTATATAACTCATGTACTGACTCATCTTACTCTCTATATAACTCATGTACTGACTCATCTTACTCTCTATATAACTCATGTACTGACTCATCTTACTCTCTATATAACTCATGTACTGACTCATCTTACTCTCTATATAACTCATGTACTGACTCATCTTACTCTCTATATAACTCATGTACTGACTCATCTTACTCTCTATATAACTCATGTACTGACTCATCTTACTCTCTATATAACTCATGTACTGACTCATCTTACTCTCTATATAACTCATGTACTGACTCATCTTACTCTCTATATAACTCATGTACTGACTCATCTTACTCTCTATATAACTCATGTACTGACTCATCTTACTCTCTATATAACTCATGTACTGACTCATCTTACTCTCTATATAACTCATGTACTGACTCATCTTACTCTCTATATAACTCATGTACTGACTCATCTTACTCTCTATATAACTCATGTACTGACTCATCTTACTCTCTATATAACTCATGTACTGACTCATCTTACTCTCTATATAACTCATGTACTGACTCATCTTACTCTCTATATAACTCATGTACTGACTCATCTTACTCTCTATATAACTCATGTACTGACTCATCTTACTCTCTATATGGTCAACATAAACCATCTGGGAGAGCTCACAACAGCTTGATATGGTCAACATAACACATCTGGGAGAGCTCACAACAGCTTGATATGGTCACATAAACACACCTGGGAGAGCTCACAACAGCTTGATATGGTCAACATAAACACATCTGGAGAGCTCACAACAGCTTGATATGGTCACATAAACACATCTGGGAGAGCTCACAACAGCTTGATATGGTCAACATAAACACCTGGGAGAGCTCACAACAGCTTGATATGGTCAACATAAAGACACCTGGGAGAGCTCACAACAGCTTGATATGGTCACATAAACACATCTGGGAGAGCTCACAACAGCTTGATATGGTCAACATAAACACATCTGGGAGAGCTCACAACAGCTTGATATGGTCAACATAACACATCTGGGAGAGCTCACAACAGCTTGATATGGTCAACATAAACATCTGGGAGAGCTCACAACAGCTTGATATGGTCAACATAAAGACATCTGGGAGAGCTCACAACAGCTTGATATGGTCAACATAAAGACACCTGGGAGAGCTCACAACAGCTTGATATGGTCAACATAAGACACCTGGGAGCTCACAACAGCTTGATATGGTCACATAAACACTCTGGGAGAGCTCACAACAGCTTGATATGGTCAACATAAACACATCTGGGAGAGCTCACAACAGCTTGATATGGTCAACATAAACACATCTGGAGAGCTCACAACAGCTTGATATGGTCAACATAAACACATCTGGGAGAGCTCACAACAGCTTGATATGGTCAACATAAACACATCTGGGAGCTCACAACAGCTTGATATGGTCAACATAAACACACCTGGGAGAGCTCACAACAGCTTGATATGGTCACATAAACACACCTGGGAGAGCTCACAACAGCTTGATATGGTCAACATAAACACACCTGGGAGCTCACAACAGCTTGATATGGTCAACATAAACACACCTGGAGAGCTCACAACAGCTTGATATGGTCAACATAAACATCTGGGAGCTCACAACAGCTTGATATGGTCAACATAAACACATCTGGGAGAGCTCACAACAGCTTGATATGGTCAACATAAACACATCTGGGAGAGCTCACAACAGCTTGATATGGTCAACATAAACACATCCTGGGAGAGCTCACAACAGCTTGATATGGTCAACATAAACACATCTGGGAGAGCTCACAACAGCTTGATATGGTCAACATAAACATCTGGGAGCTCACAACAGCTTGATATGGTCACATAAACACACCTGGGAGCTCACAACAGCTTGATATGGTCAACATAAACACCTGGGAGAGCTCACAACAGCTTGATATGGTCAACATAAACACATCTGGGAGAGCTCACAACAGCTTGATATGGTCAACATAAACACATCTGGGAGAGCTCACAACAGCTTGATATGGTCAACACGACACCTGGGAGGAAATTCCCAGCTTCAGGTGTCAGATACCCATTTCTACATCTGGGTGTCTCCTGCTTAAACCACTAACCATTACTGAGAGGCCACAAAGTAACTTTTATGAATTCAGTCATCCTCTGATGAGAAAGTAATGGAGAAATGAGAAAGTAATGGAGAAATGAGAAAGTAATGGAGAAATGAAATTAGAAAGCAAGAGCTCCAGTAAAATCTCCCCCACAAGCTCCAGTTTATCAGTACAACATCAGTACTTACATTAATGTTGGCACCTTTAGAAAGTAGGTATTCTATGACTTCTGTCTGGCCATAGTCTGCAGCGAAGTGTAGAGGATAACGCCCTTGTATTTCCTTGTTGACATTAACTCCCTAGTGACAGTACCAAAAACAACCATATAACTCATATATTGACTCATCTTACTCTGTATATAACACACGTACTGACTCATCTTACTCTCTATATAATTCATGTACTGACTCATCTTACTTTCTATATAATTCATGAACTGACTCATCTTACTCTCTATATAACTCATGTACTGACTCATCTTACTCTCTATATAACTCATGTACTGACTCATCTTACTCTCTATATAACTCATGTACTGACTCATCTTACTCTCTATATAACTCATGTACTGACTCATCTTACTCTCTATATAACTCATGTACTGACTCATCTTACTCTCTATATAACTCATGTACTGATTCATCTTACTCTCTATATAACTCATGTACTGACTCATCTTACTCTCTACACACATGCTCTACATGTATAATTTATAAATGACTGAAAAGAAAGTTACAGTCCAGAATAACAAGCTGATGACTGTATCAAAGATTGTGCCACAGATGTCTGTATCAAAGATTGTGTTGTTACAGATGACTATATCAATGACTGTGCTGTCACATATGACTGTATCAAAGATTGTGCCATTAGAAATGACAGTGTTAAAGATTGTGCCATCAAATATGACTGTATCAAAAGACTGTGCTGTCACAAATGACTGTATCAAAAGACTGTGCTGTCACAGATGACTGTATCAAAGACTGTTGTCACAAATGACTATATCAAAGACTGTGTTGTTACAGATGACTATGTCAATGACTGTGCTATCACAGATGACTGTATCAAAGATTCCACTGCCACAGATGACTGTATCAAAGATTCCACTGCCACAGATGACTGTATCAAAGACTGTGCCATTTGAGATGACTATGTCAAAGTCTGCTGTCAGATTACTGTAAGAGATTTAATAGTCATAGATGACTGCATCAAATACTGTGCTGTCATAGATGATTGTGCCGTTACAAATGACTGCATCAAATATTGTGCTGTCACAGATGACTGTGTCATTAGAGATGACAGTGTAAAAGACTGTGCTGTCAGATTACTGTAAGGTATAGAATAGTTGTAGATGACTGTGTTGGAAATGGTGCTGTCATGGATGACTGTGTCAAAGATTGATAAACACACTGGGAGAGCTCACAACAGCTTGATATGGTCAACATAAACACATCTGGGAGAGCTCACAACAGCTTGATATGGTCAACATAAACACACCTGGGAGAGCTCACAACAGCTTGATATGGTCAACATAACACACCTGGGAGAGCTCACAACAGCTTGATATGGTCAACATAAACACATCTGGGAGAGCTCACAACAGCTTGATATGGTCACATAAACACACTGGGAGAGCTCACAACAGCTTGATATGGTCAACATAACACACCTGGGAGAGCTCACAACAGCTTGATATGGTCAACATAAACACACTGGGAGAGCTCACAACAGCTTGATATGGTCAACATAACACATCTGGGAGAGCTCACAACAGCTTGATATGGTCAACATAAACACATCTGGGAGAGCTCACAACAGCTTGATATGGTCAACATAAACACACCTGGGAGAGCTCACAACAGCTTGATATGGTCAACATAAACACATCTGGGAGAGCTCACAACAGCTTGATATGGTCAACATAAACACATCTGGGAGAGCTCACAACAGCTTGATATGGTCAACATAAACACATCTGGGAGAGCTCACAACAGCTTGATATGGTCAACATAAAGACACCTGGGAGAGCTCACAACAGCTTGATATGGTCAACATAAACACATCTGGGAGAGCTCACAACAGCTTGATATGGTCAACATAAACACATCTGGGAGAGCTCACAACAGCTTGATATGGTCAACATAACACACCTGGGAGAGCTCACAACAGCTTGATATGGTCAACATAAACACACCTGGGAGAGCTCACAACAGCTTGATATGGTCAACATAAAGACATCTGGGAGAGCTCACAACAGCTTGATATGGTCAACATAAAGACACCTGGGAGAGCTCACAACAGCTTGATATGGTCAACATAAAGACACCTGGGAGAGCTCACAACAGCTTGATATGGTCAACATAAACACATCTGGGAGAGCTCACAACAGCTTGATATGGTCAACATAAACACATCTGGGAGAGCTCACAACAGCTTGATATGGTCAACATAAACACATCTGGGAGAGCTCACAACAGCTTGATATGGTCAACATAAACACATCTGGGAGAGCTCACAACAGCTTGATATGGTCAACATAAACACATCTGGGAGAGCTCACAACAGCTTGATATGGTCAACATAAACACACCTGGGAGAGCTCACAACAGCTTGATATGGTCAACATAAACACACCTGGGAGAGCTCACAACAGCTTGATATGGTCAACATAAACACACCTGGGAGAGCTCACAACAGCTTGATATGGTCAACATAAACACACCTGGGAGAGCTCACAACAGCTTGATATGGTCAACATAAACACATCTGGGAGAGCTCACAACAGCTTGATATGGTCAACATAAACACATCTGGGAGAGCTCACAACAGCTTGATATGGTCAACATAAACACATCTGGGAGAGCTCACAACAGCTTGATATGGTCAACATAAACACACCTGGGAGAGCTCACAACAGCTTGATATGGTCAACATAAACACATCTGGGAGAGCTCACAACAGCTTGATATGGTCAACATAAACACATCTGGGAGAGCTCACAACAGCTTGATATGGTCAACATAACACACCTGGGAGAGCTCACAACAGCTTGATATGGTCAACATAAACACACCTGGGAGAGCTCACACAGCTTGATATGGTCAACATAAACACATCTGGGAGAGCTCACAACAGCTTGATATGGTCAACATAAACACATCTGGGAGAGCTCACAACAGCTTGATATGGTCAACACGACACCTGGGAGGAAATTCCCAGCTTCAGGTGTCAGATACCCATTTCTACATCTGGGTGTCTCCTGCTTAAACCACTAACCATTACTGAGAGGCCACAAAGTAACTTTTATGAATTCAGTCATCCTCTGATGAGAAAGTAATGGAGAAATGAGAAAGTAATGGAGAAATGAGAAAGTAATGGAGAAATGAAATTAGAAAGCAAGAGCTCCAGTAAAATCTCCCCCACAAGCTCCAGTTTATCAGTACAACATCAGTACTTACATTAATGTTGGCACCTTTAGAAAGTAGGTATTCTATGACTTCTGTCTGGCCATAGTCTGCAGCGAAGTGTAGAGGATAACGCCCTTGTATTTCCTTGTTGACATTAACTCCCTAGTGACAGTACCAAAAACAACCATATAACTCATATATTGACTCATCTTACTCTGTATATAACACACGTACTGACTCATCTTACTCTCTATATAATTCATGTACTGACTCATCTTACTTTCTATATAATTCATGAACTGACTCATCTTACTCTCTATATAACTCATGTACTGACTCATCTTACTCTCTATATAACTCATGTACTGACTCATCTTACTCTCTATATAACTCATGTACTGACTCATCTTACTCTCTATATAACTCATGTACTGACTCATCTTACTCTCTATATAACTCATGTACTGACTCATCTTACTCTCTATATAACTCATGTACTGATTCATCTTACTCTCTATATAACTCATGTACTGACTCATCTTACTCTCTACACACATGCTCTACATGTATAATTTATAAATGACTGAAAAGAAAGTTACAGTCCAGAATAACAAGCTGATGACTGTATCAAAGATTGTGCCACAGATGTCTGTATCAAAGATTGTGTTGTTACAGATGACTATATCAATGACTGTGCTGTCACATATGACTGTATCAAAGATTGTGCCATTAGAAATGACAGTGTTAAAGATTGTGCCATCAATATGACTGTATCAAAAGACTGTGCTGTCACAAATGACTGTATCAAAAGACTGTGCTGTCACAGATGACTGTATCAAAGACTGTTGTCACAAATGACTATATCAAAGACTGTGTTGTTACAGATGACTATGTCAATGACTGTGCTATCACAGATGACTGTATCAAAGATTCCACTGCCACAGATGACTGTATCAAAGATTCCACTGCCACAGATGACTGTATCAAAGACTGTGCCATTTGAGATGACTATGTCAAAGTCTGCTGTCAGATTACTGTAAGAGATTTAATAGTCATAGATGACTGCATCAAATACTGTGCTGTCATAGATGATTGTGCCGTTACAAATGACTGCATCAAATATTGTGCTGTCACAGATGACTGTGTCATTAGAGATGACAGTGTAAAAGACTGTGCTGTCAGATTACTGTAAGGTATAGAATAGTTGTAGATGACTGTGTTGGAAATGGTGCTGTCATGGATGACTGTGTCAAAGATTGTGTTGTCATAGATAACTGTAACAGAAATGGTGCTGCCACAGATGACTGTGTCAGATCTGATGCTCTCACATATGACTAGATCAAACATGGTATTGTCACATATGACTGTGTCAAAGAGTTTGCTACCACAGACAATTGTGTCTGATGTGGTGTTCTCACAGATGACTGTGTCAAAGATGGCACATTGTTAGAGTTGACTATGCCAGTGATGGTGGTGTCACATGATGTTGGTATCTGTAGCTGGGAGATTTATTTGTTAATAATGTTTTAAAACACCTGACAAAGACAGCTAAGACATTAAAATAACTGATCACCCCTGGGTAGTTACAGGTGACAAATCATACCAACATCACCCCTGGGCAGTTACAGGTGACAAATAGTACCAACATCACCCCTGGGTAGTTACAGGTGACAAATAGTACCAACATCACCCCTGGGTACTTACAAATGACAAATAGTACCAACATCACCCCTGGGTACTTACAAATGACAAAAAGTACCAACATCACCCCTGGGTACTTACAAATGACAAACAGTGCCAACATTCTGTTGCCACTTGCTAGACAGAGCAAATTACTCACAAGATTTGCCATATACAAAATATATCCCACTGTTATTTATAAAAACTGGAAACTGTTAATAGTGTACTAGCACTCAAGAGAAGCAATAATCACAGAGTTGACGGCCCCATAAATGGCAAGAATACAAGAAAAGTTCATGCTGAAGAGTGCTATATAAAATGACAGTGACAAACAAACTAAAATTAAAGTGACAAACAAATTAAAACTAAAGTGACAAACGCTGAAGTGGGAGTAAGAGCATTTTTCTGTCTTCAGTTTATAAATCATTTTTTTATTTTTAAACTGAGAAGAAATGACAAGCTAGGTCAACCTTTTAGAAACTGACATTAAAGTTTCAAGTGTAATGAACAGCTTTTGTGGTTCTAAGTGTAATGAACGGCTTTTGTGGTTCTAAGTGTAATGAACGGCTTTTGTGGTTCTAAGTGTAATGAACGGCTTTTGTGGTTCTAAGTGTAATGAACGGCTTTTGTGGTTCTAAGTGTAATGAACGGCTTTTGTGGTTCTAAGTGTAATGAACGGCTTTTGTGGTTCTAAGTGTAATGAACGGCTTTTGTGGCTCGAAGTGTAATGAACGGCTTTTGTGGTTCTAAGTGTAATGAACGGCTTTTGTGGCTTGAAGTGTAATGAACAGCTTTTGTGGTTCTAAGTGTAATGAACAGCCTTTGTGCATGGAAGCTTAATGAACAGCTTTCATGGTTTGAAGCGTAATGAATACCTGTCACGATTTCTAGTGGATTAGTGTAATGAACAATTTTCATAGTTTAAAATGTATGAATAATGTGTAAAAGACTTCTCTGACCATTTTAAAATGTCAACTTGTATAATTTTGAAGTAATCAGCCATGAGCTGCAGTTTGTGTACATCCCCTTACAGTTTCTCAGGAAGTGATGTGGGTGTTTGCCACATCTGTTTTTTTTGCATCTCATATGACGGGTACTCTTACTGGGTACCTTCTCCTATCATCTTACTGGTGCCACTTGTGTTACTAGTGCCACTTGTGTTACTAGTGCTACTTGTGTTACTGGTGCTACTTGTGTTACTGGTGCTACTTGTGTTACTAGTGCTACCTGTGTTACTAGTGCCACTTGTGTTACTGGTGCCACTTGTGTTACTGGTGCTACTTGTGTTACTGGTGCTACTTGTGTTACTGGTGCTACCTGTGTTACTGGTGCCACTTGTGTTACTGGTGCCACCTGCGTTACTGGTGCCACCTGTGTTACTAGTGCCACCTGTGCTACTGGTGCCACTTGTGTTACTGGTGCTACTTGTGTTACTGGTGCCACCTGTGTTACTAGTGCCACCTGTGTT
This sequence comes from Achatina immaculata, assembly GCA_009760885.1. Classification (NCBI taxonomy): domain Eukaryota; kingdom Metazoa; phylum Mollusca; class Gastropoda; order Stylommatophora; family Achatinidae; genus Lissachatina; species Lissachatina immaculata. The sequence continues at coordinate 31,410,590 of CM019708.1, forward strand.
ACTAGTGCTACTTGTGTTACTGGTGCCACCTGTGTTATGGTGCCACTTGTGTTACTAGTGCCACTTGTGTTACTGGTGCCACTTGTGTTACTGGTGCTACTTGTGTTACTGGTGCTACTTGTGTTACTGGTGCCACTTGTGTTACTGGTGCTACTTGTGTTATTGGTGCCACTTGTGTTACTGGTGCCACTTGTGTTACTGGTGCCACTTGTGTTACTGGTGCTACTTGTGTTACTGGTGCTACTGGTGTCACTTGTGTTACTGGTGCTACTTGTGTTACTGGTGCTACTTGTGTTACTGGTGCTACTTGTGTTACTGGTGCTACTTATGTTACTGGTGCTACTTGTGTTACTGGTGCTACTTGTGTTACTGGTGCTACTTGTGTTACTGGTGCTACTTGTGCTACTTGTGTTACTGGTGCTACTTGTGTTACTGGTGCTACTTGTGCTACTGGTGCTACTTGTGCTACTGGTGCCACCTGTGCTACTTGATACCTCAGTCTATTGTGATTGGTGTGGAGCTGAAAAAGAACAATTTTCACGGCTTGAAGTGTTTGAAAAGATGTGTAACAAATAATTTTCACTGCATAGAGTCTGTGGAAGATATGTTATAAACAATTTTCATTGCATGGAAGATATGTTATAAACAATTTTCACTGCATGGAGTGCATGGAAGATATGTTATAAACAATTTTCATTGCATGGAGTGCATGGAAGATATGTTATAAACAATTTTCATTGCATGGAAGATATGTTATAAACAATTTTCATTGCATGGAGTCTGTGGAAGATGTGTAATAAACAATTTTCACTGCATAAAGTGTGTGGAAGATGTGTAATAAACAATTTTCACTGCATAAAGTGTGTGAAAGATGTGTAATAAACAATTTTCACTGCATGGAGTGCATGGAAGATATGTTATAAACAATTTTCATTGCATGGAGTACGTGGAAGATACAAGGGGTGATTGATAAGTTCTTGGCCTAAGGTACAAATACTTGAAACACTGTTGTCTGACATATGTTGACTGACATATGTTGACTGACATATGTTGGCTGATGTGTGTGTAACGAGGACCTGATCCCCACAGATGTTGGATAAAAGGGATGGCGACTGCAGTAAAACTGGTTGAAATAAATAAGGTAGATAGAGGTGTATGGTGCAGTTTTACAAAGTGAGGGAGGGAGTGAGTAAGGTGAGAAAAAACAAATAGAAAGTATGAGAATGTATAAATGAAAAACATACAACATCCGATATTTCGGCGTGAGCCTTATTCGAGGATACATACAAAACAAGACAAAAACATGAAGAACTTATCTGAAATGTCTTACTCCGAGTCAGGACAGAAAAGTGTGTAGTAGAAGAGAGAAGGAAAGACCACGCTGCCTCTGAACAAAAGATGCCCGATAGAGCCAATCGTGAAGAAGAGGTGGAGAGAGGGGAGGAGAACAAGTGGGAGAAAGGAGTGGGGGGAAGGCAATAGAAACATGATGGCCGCTAGAGGTGCTGGGGGGGGGGGAGGGAAAAGGGGACGCGGGGAGATAGTGAATGAAGAATATAAACACCTGCAGGGAGAAAATAGTAAATAGGACAAGACCCTAAAGACACCAATATGTTGGCGGAGAAGAAAATAGGGTGGTGGTAGGGAGGGGTAGTATGGAGAAAGAAAAATAGAGTTTAAAAAAAAAAGACCCGTGGAAAAATAAAGAACTTACAGAAAGCTGAAGACACTGTTAATTCCAGCTGGGTGGAGACAGCCAGTCTGGAAAATAAGGCGCTGTTCTAGGACCCTCCGAGATCGTACATCAGCAGAACAAGAGCGGATTGCACTGACAGAAATGTCCTGTTTACCCCTGTGGTTGCTAAGGCAAAAATGTTTAGCCACAGGGCCTGGACACCCCACCCCTTTCTCCCACTTGTTCTCCTCCCCTCTCTCCACCTCTTCTTCACGATTGGCTCTATCGGGCATCTTTTGTTCAGAGGCAGCGTGGTCTTTCCTTCTCTCTTCTACTACACACTTTTCTGTCCTGACTCGGAGTAAGACATTTCAGATAAGTTCTTCATGTTTTTGTCTTGTTTTGTATGTATCCTCGAATAAGGCTCACACCGAAATATCGGATGTTGTATGTTTTTCATTTATACATTCTCATACTTTCTATTTGTTTTTTCTCACCTTACTCACTCCCTCCCTCACTTTGTAAAACTGCACCATACACCTCTATCTACCTCTTTTAACAGGCTACTGAAGTGGTAAGGGGTGGCAGAAACTGAGAAAATTGATAAAATTTCTCATCAAGCAGTAATTCGCTACTTCTGCATATCATCGAAGGAGATCCATGAGGATATGGTAGAGACGAGTGTCCCTTCTTACAGCACAGTGAAGAAATAGGCAGCTCAATTCAAACATGGAAGAGAGAGTCTGGAAGGCGATCCCCGTCCAGGAAGACCAAGAACGGTAACCACCGACGGAACCACTGGCAGAATCCATGACATGATAATGGAGGATTGACGACTAACTGAGCGGTACATCTCTACTGAGTTGGGCATCTCCCAGGAACATGTTCATGCCATTATTCACAACGATCTTCAAATGACAAAGGTCTCTGCTCAATGGGTCCTGAAACTTCCTGGAGCTGATCACAAATGACAGCATCTCAACATGTCAAGAGACAATCTTGGCCATTTTTCTGCAGATCCTGGAAAGTTTCTTCAGCAATTTGTGACTATGGATAAGACTTTGGTTCATCATTTTCAACCAGAAACCAAAGAACTGTCAAAGCAGTGGAAACATCATGGATCCCCACCTTCAAAGAAAGCAAGGGTGGTTCTGTCTGCAGGCAAAATGATGGCTTCCATCTTTTGTGACTCAGAAGGTGTGCTATTGGTAGACTATCTTCAAAAGGGTAGAACGGTCACCAGGACATATTACGCTAATCTTGTGAAGCAACTGTGGGTCAAACTGAAGGAAAAGCGTCTAGGAAAATTGATGAGATGAGTCATCTTTCAGCAAGACATGCTCCAGTTCACAACTCGGCGGTGGCAATGGCTGCCATTTATGAATGCGGCTTCCAGCTTCTTGAACATCCTCCTTATTCCCCAGATTTGGCCCCTTTGGACTATTACCTGTTTACCAAACTCAAAAAAGGAGCTCAGTGGTCACAAATTTGCTTCAGATGATGTCATTCATGCTGAAGACCACTTTCTACTGGCACAAGATGCTGACTTTTACAAAGAAGGGATCCATATGCTCCAGGATTGCTGGACTAAGTGCATAAACTTGCAAGGGGACTATGCTGGGAAATAACCCAAAAAAAGTTGTCCACAAATAATCCGCTGTACCCTACCCCTCGTATGTAATAAACAATTTTCACTGTATGGAGTGCATGGAAGATATGTGATAAACAATTTTCATTGCATGGAGTGTGAGGAAGATATGTAAAAACAATTTTTATTGTTTAAAGTGTGTGAAAAATATGTAATGAACAATTAACACCCAAGTGTGAGCCAACTATTTTTAGCTGTTGAATGCACAATGAGAAGATGACTCAAATACAGGCCAATCAAGGAACGCACTTTAATATTTGAAAAGATGACAAAAGATGCACACTACAGCAAAACTAGAGAAATGAACAACTCATACACTCTGCCCACTACATGAAGATTTTTTAAACAAATGAAATGTCTAAATGTAGGGATAAGGCTCATAGATCTTCATAGTTCTCCTGGGTGATGAAAACAAATCCTCTCTTGAGCGACTTCAAATATCCTTGTGTCTCAATCAGGGACTAATTTCTCTGATGTCTGTTGCAGACATACTCGACAACACGGCTGTGATTTGTTATAAACCATGTTAATTTTCTCTTACTGAGTATTATTACCATGAACGAAAGCTTGGATGTGTGTACTATCTCAATCGTTTACTTAAATCCTGTCATTTGCTGTTCGTTATTTTGGGCAAGCAGGAAAAAAGCAAACGAGTTCGCGTTCCAATGCACAAATGACAACCTCTCATATCTCGACCTTACCTCCTTCTCTACATACATCTTTATGTCAATCAGCTCTCCGTTTTTCACTTTCCACACAAATTCTTGATCTTTATCACATGAAGAAGAAGACATGATTTTAGGCAGACTTTCCAGCTGTTGACTAGAGGTGTTCCTTGTACAGTACTTTCTAGACCGGCTGGACTGAACCGGAAGTGTAATTGTATATGTTTTCATGAAATCAAACATGACGACCATGATTACCAACACAGTATTGCATTGATTTTGCATTGATTTCGTATCTTACATCCTTCCCATGCCGCTAAACGTCACATAGGGCCCGCATGGTAGTTCGCCATGATTTCTTGTCTTCGGCGAGTTTTTGTCAATCTCATCAAGGGATGTTATGCCCACTCTATTAACAATGTCCTCTTTAGAGTTTCACGTGGTCGACCTATTTTTCTTCGGCCTGTTATGATCCACTTGATAGCTTGTTCCTTTCTTCTTGTCACGTGACCGATATATGTCCGTCTCCTTTTTTCTGATCACACATGAGACAGGTTGTTGTTTGCTCATCTGTCTTATCTCTGAGTTGTTCTTGAATTCGTTCCACTTTATACCGAGTATTTTCTTTAGACATTTGTTTTCAAAAGAGTCTAATTTCTTGTCTATTTCTTTAGTTTTCCAGCTTTCACATGCATAAATGAGGGTGGCTGTTATATTTGAATGACCAATTTCAACTTGGTTTTTGTGCTGATAACTTTTGAATGCTATATTTTCTCGAGATTCTTGAAGGTCAGTGCTGCTTTTGCAATTCGAATCCTAACTTCCTTTCTGGTGCCTCCATCCTGGTCTATGTAGCTGCCGAGATATGCAAAATGGTTTACTTCTTCAACAGCTGTTCCTTCTACGTATATTTGTCCTTCGTGGTTAAGTAGAAGTTTCATTATTTTTGTTTTATCCTTGCTAATTTAAAGTCCTATTTTACTATCCATTGAAGACATGATATCTGTTTTTTCTTGCATTGATTTCACATTGTCATTGATAAGTTATGTCGTATAGTATATATTTATATACTGGTGTACAGTGTAAAATACTCGTCCTTTATTTTACTATTAACAACTTGTTATGCTCATTAATTTGTATTTCGACACATGTGGGAAGTGGTTCTCAAACGCTATGCATATCTTTCTCTACAGTCATATTCCTTGTCTACTAAGTTCTAACCTGGTTTATGGTTTGGGTCATCATCATTACACTCCGGAATATGTCCACAGGTGCTCAGATTCCCCCCTCCGCCCACCACCTCAATATATTCTCCGCTTCCTGCGGCTGGTAGTGCCAGTTTTGTGTTGGTTTACAAATTCACACATGCCTTTCATTCCCGGCCGTGCCAGTCTGTAATCCCAGCACTGTCAGACTGCGTCAAGTTCTACTCTTTCTTATCTATAACTTTTATTCCAGAACCCACTCACTGCACTAGATTATAAATCCTCTACCCCAGTCACATTCGTCTGTTTCACCCACCCTTTTCTCGGCAAGATTACCATATATCAATCATTTTCTCTCTCCTTTCCACTCCCCCCACTCCCTTGTTACTACCACCTATCACACACCCCAAGTCATCATTTAAGCATTCACAACACTTCAACACGCACACTCCTTGATGCAGCTTCGTACAAGTTACAGTTCTCCTTTTTTCTATTTTTTCCATCCCTATTTGTTGCATAACATTCACGTGAATTTATATTTTGTCTTCTTTCCATATTTCTTTGCCCTGTATGTTTTTTGTAAGAGTAAGGTGTAAATGTATATTCCCAGTGACCTGATTAAATCCACGTTTATAGCACTACCAAAGAAACCAGGTGCAAAGGAATGTGACGACCACCGGACTATCAGCCTCTCATGTCACATAACGAAGCTACTTCTGAGAATCATTATGAGAAGAACAAGGAAAAAGATAAAAATGGAAATAGCAGATGAACAGTTTGGATTTGTTGAAGGAAAGGGAACACACAATGCCATTTATGCTTTACGAACACTAACAGAAAGAGCTTTAGAAGTACAGAAAGATCTCTACTTATGCTTCATTGATTACACCAAGGCATTTGACAAGGTGAGACATAGTGAAATTATTAAAATGCTTGAAGACATCAATATAGACGGCAAAGACTTGAGGATTGTAAAACATCTATACTGGCAGCAAGAAGCAGCAGTTCGAGTTGAAAATAGAATTGGAAAATATCAACCTATAAAACAAGGGGTGCGGCAAGGATGTGTACTATCTCCAGACCTTTTTTCTCTGTATAGCGAGAATATTCTAAGAACAATCATCACAGAACCAGGCATAAAAATTGGAGGATACAATATTAACAACCTTCGGTATGCTGACGACACAGTACTGATAGCTGAGAACCAACAAGACCTGCAAAATCTCTTGGATAAAGTCGCCAAAGAAAGTGAACAGAAAGGCCTTACTTTGAACATCAAAAAGACAGAGACTATGGTTATATCTAAGAAACAGAATCCACCAGCATGCAGTATAAAATTAAACGGAACTATTCTAAAGCAGGTGCAGAAATTCAAATACCTTGGAGCAGTAATAACTTCAGATGGGAAATGCAGAACAGAAATTAGGAACAGAATAGGCCAAGCAAAGACTACACTTCAGAGAATGAGAAACATATTAACCAACACATCCTTATCAATGAATGTTAGAAAACGAGTCCTAAAATGCTATATTGAACATATTTTGCTATATGGAAGTGAATCATGGACAATAGGCAAGTCTGCACAAAAATCATTGGAAGCAGCAGAAATGTGGTTTATTAGAAGAATGTTGCGAATCCCCTGGACAGCAAAAATAACTAATGAAGAATGTATGAGAAGAGCTGGAGAGACAAAAAAAAAACCTTGTCAGAAAGATAAGAGAGAGACAATGTACTTTCATAGGACATGCAATGAGAAGAGGGGGCATTGAAAATATTATAAGAACAGGAAAAATAGAAGGAAGAAGATCAAGAGGAAGACCAAGAGAAATGATACTGGACAGTCTGACGGGATGGTGTGAGAGGAGATCACCAACTGAGCTGATGGCCTGCATGAAGGATCGGGTATTCTGGAGAAGCATAATAGCCAACGCCAGTCGGCACGGCACATGATGATGATGATGAAGGTGTAAACCGAAACGTTACAACTGTGTGCTCGTTAATTAATAAAACTGTTCCTACTTTTGCTTTAAATAGTTTTAACATTTTGTTATCACAGCCAAAAAAATTTAAATTAAAAACCCTACGCATCCATTAACCAAGTTACCCCCCCCCCCCCACCAATAACCTAACTTAGTCTTCAATCAGTTTCTCTTGAGGTTTGTCTGTATAGATAACAGCTAGCAACAATGTGACTGTGTTGTGTGTTACAAGTGCAGCAGTTTCCTGCATCTTATGTATAGCATAAGAAAGCTGAATCTTTTGATATTTGATATAAAGGATCAAACCAGCTATCACTGCCATATGGAAAAATTGCAGAGTTCGCATGAGTTGGTGGTGCAGAGTGTGGGACTCTGGGAGCACTCTTATAGTGCAGCGTGAGAAACCACTAATTAAGAATGTATATTCACGATAGCACTGCTGCTTCAGTTGTGCTGAGCATTTCAATTGTTGTAGTAAATTAATCTACGGCATTCTCGAAAGGGAATTTATGAAAAGGAAACTCTAAAGAGAACATTGTCAAGAGTGGCCAAACTAACAGGCACAAAATCCCTTGATGAGGTTGAAAAGCTCGCAGAAAACAGGAAAGATTGGCGAACTACCTTGCCAGCCCCAAGTAACGTTTAACGGCACGGGAAGGATATTTTGAAAGAGATTGTCATTGATATCTGAGCTTATGATGATGAAGGAAAAATAATTCGTGCTATTTAATGCTTGCTGTGTCAGTTTTGTACCTTATGTTTTCGCAGTGTAATTTCTATTTATAGGTAATTCAAAAGTGAAACCCACAGCTGCGTAATTTCTTTTTTTAGGTACATGTATGAGATGAAACCCACAACAGCTTCTGCTTCAAAACCGTCTTGCATTAATGAAAAGTGCCATTATTATTGTTGTTATTCTGGAATAAATCTTTTGCATGCGACAATCACAGTTTGGTGAAACATTCACTTCTTTTTCAGTTTTATTACTTGTTACCAGGCAACCGTTCTCTCACTCTGGGCTATACATCAGTATCTTGACCCCCAGCAACGCCCAATAACCCCGGAAGTAATCATACCATGTGTTTCCGAAGTTGCAATTTCACCCACCCACCCCTCCGCAAATCGCCCGAGACGAAATAAATTATCAAAAGCAATTTATGTTTTTGATGGGAAGATACACAGAATTTATTTATGAATTATCAGCAAAGTGGTGTGTGATTATTTTAACTGACTGATTTGGTAGAGTCATCCAGCAGCAATTCATGAAATAATGGACAAAAATGGCGAGCAGACGACGGTCTGGCAGAGCTGGTCGTGTCCCAAACACAAGGATTTGTCTTGGGTACGAGAACCCAGGACCTAACTAGAGCCTCTGCCGGAGCATGGAAGGAAGGTACATGTTATTATAATTGAACTTTCGCGTGAAGAATGAACATAAATTGTTAGGTAGTGTTTCTTTTTTGTGGTGTGAATGTTTGAGATTGTACATTGAGTTGTTTGCTCGCTGTTATCCTGGACGCGCTAGAAGTGCTGCTCTGGTTTCAGACACTTTAAGATATGTTTGTTTTTAATAACAGTTTTTTTTTCCAAGAAGTTAGCCTAAGTCGCTATAAAAAGGTCGTAAATATTTTCATTTCTTCTTATTTTCCTTTGAAATGAACAAGTTGCCAACCGTGAGTGGCAGTTTGTTATGATTTTCTACATTTGTTATGTGGGCTCAGATTGCGCTGTTTCTGGAGAAGTCATGAATGTGGACAAATGTAATGCTTTTGTTTTTTATTGTTTTAACAGATTCCTGCACTACTTTCATGATTTCTCACGTTTACTAGTTTCATCAGCTGGTTATTTGATCACGGAAGACCTCTCTATATTCTTTCTCTACAGAGATTTGATTTCCATGTGGACCATATATATTTCTGTTTTTCCAGAGCCTCCAACAAGTTACAGGAATGTTTGACTGTAGAAAGTGGTGATGCTTTATATAGTCAGCACTGTTTACCAAGTTTTACGTCTGTCCTTTCACAGGTTTTGGTTTCTTCAGTATTTGTTCCTTGAACAGTATTTTAGTTTTTTTTTTCCATCTCATCTTTTTTTTTTCTAGTGTCTGGGTTATTGAAGTGAATTACTCTGCCAAAAGCTTATGTGTTCACTATGATTTTCATGACAAACTTGTGTGGATTATTCATCAGAATTTTTATTACCATCCACTTATCTTGTGCCAATATTTTTGTTTTATCTGATTCTATCAAAAATAATAAAGCAAATGATTTCTTTTTTTTTTTTTCTAAATTGATCTCTTCTTGACTAATAAGAGTTGATGGTGTATTCAGCTGTGTCTCTGAGTCTTATCTTCTTTCTTTTTCCAATGTTGATTATGTTCAAGTAGTTATTTACACTTTAAATATGGAGCCCCAAATTCAGATAAAGTCCAGAGTTTTATTTCCTGGATTTTTGCTTCAGGTTCTAGCTTTGTTAAGTCAGTCAGCATAGATCAGTGGTTCTCAGACCATTTTGCTCCGCAGCCCACAATACTCCCTGTCATGGCCCATGGGTTGAGAACCATAGACCCATATCAGCAGGACACTTATATCTTTCAAGTAAAGATGTTATTTTCCTTCTACTTCAACAGGAACATTTATTTGTGCATGATTTGTTTTTAAAATCCATTTAAATGATCTTGTGGTTGTCATTTGTCTGTCCTAGTTGAAACAGACTGACATGTTTTATGTTTTGCCGGACAGCATCTTGGTAAAAGTTCTCTTTTATGCTCAATCTCTGCTGCATTTGATGCATTTTTTAGCCTGTGACTTGATTATTTTATTCTGTTGCACAGTTCTGAAGAGGCATTATCTCTTTCATTCCTTGCTATCTTACAATTTGAAAGTTGTCATGGTATGGGTACTGCTGTCGTTTTTCAAGCAAGAGAGAGAGAGAGAGAAAGAATGAGATACTAAGACTCAGGTCTGTTGTGATTTTCTCTTTTTTCTTTGCAACATGTTGTGACTGAAGTTGAACTTCAAGTAGTTAGTCATCATAAGAGGGTAAGTTTCTAAAACTTTGCACAGCTTAAGTAATAAAGAAAAAAAACACTTATATGTTCATCTCCTGTTGCCTTATCTCAGTGACATTTTCTTCCTGTACATTTTTGGATAGCTTCCACTGAGGATCAGTTTATACATATTTCCATTCAGTATGGTGGTAGTTTTCTGTCATTTCATGTGTTTTGGTTTTCATTTCCAGGTTTAACCTTTACTACAGTAGCCTCAGGACAGGTAGTCAGCATCTTGTGCTAGTTCCAGATACCTTGTTGTTAACAGTAGTTTCAGACACTCTTTCATTACTGTATTTACAGATACTCTTACATTACAGTAGTTCTTCTTATCAGCGTCTAGTGCTAGTTCCAGAAACCTTGTTGTTATCAATGGTTTCAGACACTTTTTCTTTACTGTATTTACAGTCTTACATTACAGTAGTTCTTCTTATCAGTGACTAGTGCTAGTTCCAGAAACCTTGTTGTTATCAATGGTTTCAGACACTTTTTCTTTACTGTATTTACAGAGTCTTACATTACAGTAGTTCTTCTTATCAGCGTCTAGTGCTAGTTCCAGAAACCTTGTTGTTAAGAATGGTTTCAGACACTTTTTCATTACTGTATTTACAGATAGTCTTACATTACAGTAGTTCTTCTTATCAGTGACTAGTGCTAGTTCCAGAAACCTTGTTGTTAAGAATGGTTTCAGACACATTTTCATTACTGTATTTACAGATAGTCTTACATTACAGTAGTTCTTCTTATCAGTGACTAGTGCTAGTTCCAGAAACCTTGTTGTTATCAATGGTTTCAGACACTTTTTCTTTACTGTATTTACAGAGTCTTACATTACAGTAGTTCTTCTTATCAGCATCTAGTGCTAGTTCCAGAAACCTTGTTGTTAAGAATGGTTTCAGACACTTTTTCATTACTGTATTTACAGATAGTCTTACATTACAGTAGTTCTTCTTATCAGTATCTAGTGCTAGTTACAGATATCTTGTTGTTAAGAATGGTTACAGACACTCTTTCATTATTGTATTTTCATATACTCTTACATTACAATAGTTCTTCTTATCAGTGTCTAGTAATAGTTCCAGATACTCTTACATTACAGTAGTTCTTCTTATCAGTGTCTAGTGCTAGTTCCAGATAGCCTTACATTACAGTAGTTCTTCTTATCAGTGTCTAGTGATAGTTCCAGATACTCTACATTACATTAGTTCTTCTTACTTATCAGTGTCTAGTGGTAATTCCAGATAATCTTACATTACAGTAGCTCTGCATAGTAGTGTCTTTTTGTAGTTCCTTACACTCTGTCATTACACTAATTCTGTTCATTATTATCTTGTGGTAGTTCCAGTAACTCTTCCATTATAGTAGCTATGCTCATCAACATTTTGTTGTAGTTCAGGATACTCTGCCATTACAGTAGTTCTGCTGCCATTACAGTAGTTCTGCTGCCAAAAACATATATTGGCAGCAATCAGTAGCAATGAGGATTGAGAACCAAATAGGAGCATTCCAAGACATAAAATTGGGAGTGAGACAAGGATGTGTTCTATCTCCTGACCTCTTCTCCTTGTACAGCGAAAACATAATGAGAAATATAGAGAACATTCCAGGAATAACAGTTGGCGGGTACAACCATAACAACTTAAGATATGCAGATGACACAGTTCTGATTGCTAAAAGTGAAGGGAAGCTACAGGCTCTTCTGGACATCATGGTTCGTGAAAGTAAAAATAAAAATATCAGTCTGAACAAAAAAAAGCCTCAAGTGATGGTCATCTCAAAGAAAAGATTACCACCAAAATGTAGCATTACCATTGATGAAACAAATCTGAAACAAGTTAATAGATTCAAGTACTTAGGAATGATTATAACAACTGATGGGAAATGTCACAATGAAATAAAAAGCAGACGTGCTCAGGCTAAGTAAGCATTCCAGACAATGAGAAACATCTTGTGCAACAAATCTGTATCAATGGAAACAAGATTCCGAGTACTTAAATGTTACATAGAGCCTATTTTGTTTTATGAGTGTGAAGCATGGTCTATGAATAAGAGAGTACAGTGAGAAATGGAGGCCATGGAAATGTGCTTTATAAGGATGTTGAAGGTATCATGGACAGCCAAGAAAACCAACAAAGAAGTCTTAAAAGAGGCTGGAGTTAAAAAGCAAATTATAGCAAAGATCAGAGGCAGACAAGCAAGATTTATAGAACATTTCCTGAGAAGAGGAAAATTGGAACACACTGTGGCAACTGGAAAAATTGAAGAAAGAAAAGACATAGGAAGACAGAGAGAGAAGTTACTGGATGGGCTGTCAGTGTGGCGGATCTCATAATCAAGTCTAAAGACAGGGAATTGTGGAGATAAATGATCGCATACACCACGTGGCATGGCACTTGAATTGATGATGAGTTGTCATGCTCTCTTACTGTGAGCAAGGCCACATAGAGATCCAGCTGGATGAGTTGTCATGTGTTCTTACTCTGAGCAGGGCCACATAGAGAGCCAGCTATATGATTTGTCATGTGTTCTTACTGTGAGCAGACATATAAAGAGCCATCTTAAGCCTTAACATACATTTACTGTTGTGCTCACACCAAATGTAGATAATAAGCAAAGAGGCAAACACAAGTTTGGTAGACCCCCACCCCTCACCCGCAACAGCCTAGGTCCTATCTTGGGTATAGTTCTTTTCACACCCCCCCCCCCCCCACCAACAGCCTAGCTTCTCTCTTAGGTACAGTTCTCTTCAACCCCCCCCCCCCCCCCCCCACAGCAGCCTAGGTCCTCTCTTAAGTACAGTTCTCTTTACTCCCTCCCTCCCACAACATCCTAGCTTCTTTCCTAGGTACAGTTCTCTTTACTCCCTCCCTCCCACAACATCCTAGCTTCTTTCATAGGTACAGTTCTCTTTACTCCTTCCCTCCCACAACATCCTAGCTTCTTTCCTAGGTACAGTTCTCTTTACTCCCTCCCTCCCACAACATCCTAGCTTCTTTCCTAGGTACAGTTCTCTTTACTCCCTCCCTCCCACAACATCCTAGCTTCTTTCCTAGGTACAGTTCTCTTCACAACCCCCCAGCAGCCTAGCTCCTCTCAAAACCAAGGCTTGACATGTTTAAAAAAAGCTTTTCTTACTCAGCTGCCCACCTTTGGAATGCCCTACCAGTTCACGTAAAACTTATAAGTAATATCTGTTCTTATAACTTTAAACTTTGTCAACATCTGTTTGATATGGACTGTATGCCTCCCGAAGCATATTTTAAAGTATGGCTTGAGTGTTGTAATTTTTTTTTAATGCTGCTTTTCTATAAATTTGTTAGTTTGGAATGAATGTAAGAATGCAAGTTTATTTCATGTTGTTGCATAAATCAGAGTGTAGAGTGTATGGACATGAGATAAGTTTATTATTTATTTATGTAATCATTTAATTGTGTCTTCATGATTATTATGCTCATTAACAAATGCTGAATGACTGTAACTGAGTGAAAGCTGTATGATGAAGGGCAGAATGTCAGACTGGCCTGCGTGCCCAATTCTTAACCCTTTGAAAATAAAGTATGTTTGTGTGTTTGTTCTCTCTGTCTGTGTCTCTCAGTCTCTCTCTCTGTCTCTCTCTGAGTCTCTGTCTCTCTCTGAGTCTCTCTCATTTTACCACCCTACTTCCACGAGTGTAATCTGGAGACAGACCACTTGTATACTATCCTTGTATATAATATATAGTATAGAAATCCTCCATAGCTCATTCAGTGTAGGGGACGTGAAGAAGGTGATTTCCAGTGAGAAGCTTCAGCATACACATAACAGATAAGAAGTATTTTGTTTGTGGAATATTGTCGTGTTTGTTTCTGGTGCCCTCACATACATGGCACTTTATATATTATTCAGTGGTTTGGAGAGGCTGATAGTAGAAACCATAATACCTGCCAAAAGAGAGAAGGGCGACCACGCCAGAGGTGGACTCAGGACACACGGAATTTCTAAATATGTGAGACGCTGGTCAACTTGCGCAAGATCGCATTGCATTCTGGGAGGCAGTGAGAGGGACAACATTCTGAAAATGACACGTCACATGAAGAGCATGTATAATATTGAGAGGGACAATGTTCTGAAAAGGACACGTCACATGAAGAGCATGTTTAATATTGAGAGGGACAGTGTTCTGAAAAGGACACGTCACATGAAGAGCATGTTTAATATTGAGAGGGACAATGTTCTGAAAAGGACACGTCACATGAAGAGCATGTTTAATATTGAGAGGGACAGTGTTCTGAAAAGGACACGTCACATGAAGAGCATGTTTAATATTGAGAGGGACAGTGTTCTGAAAAGGACACGTCACATGAAGAGCACGTCTTATATTTACTTGAAAGAAAAGACGCTGTATATCTTCTTATCCCCTGTCTTGTTCCGCTAACTCAAAACAATATGCTTGCTATTGAGCACATACTAAACCCACGTGTTTCTGTGTGGCCGAACTGATGAGAGATCACAAAAAATGCCATTCTGTGTTAGATCAGTATAAGAAGATAAGTACTCGGCCAAATACGACAGAGCAAAACATAAACTTAGGTGTAGGGTAGTTTTGTTGTGTTTGTTGTTGTGTTTGTTGTTGTCATGACGAGAATGAGTAGTCTCGTCCCCAAACAGACTTTTCACTATCATCTTTTAGGGAAAGAGGTCTCAAGGCAGATTATAAATGTCAGATGTGAGGATATTTGAAAACTTACATGAGACATATAAACAGCCAGCTACTTGAGAATTGGTTGGTGAAGTACGTCTAGCAAGAGGGCCCGGCCCACTCTTACCCACTCTGTATGTGACCGTACACACTCAGACAAAGGGAGAATCAGGCATGAGAGGAAACTGCTCACCAAAATAATCATGGACAGACTTCACCAGCAGCATGTGACATCTGCCTGACTGGAGCATGTCAGAGATGGTGACAGGAAACAAAGAAGTTATCATGAGTTTACTTGTTGGTTCCTACTTGTCTCTAGAGTTTATACCCTCAAGCTGCCCTCTCTTGCTGTTTAATATGGCGCCCACCTCATGGCTGTTTTGTCTTTGGCAAGACTAGTTCGACGACATGTATCAGTTGAAGATCTGAGTGAGTACTTAGAAATAGGCGAAGATTTTGAATATGGCCATGTCATGATTGGCATTTCTTTCTCTGTGTAGCACAAAGTGAATGCATTAAGAAGAAAACCAACTGTCAGCCTTGATCTTCATACAGAACAAAATGAGAAAAGAAATACTGCTACAGTGGTAATTTGCGTGAGAGGTGGGCATAAGTTGAGCAAATTCCTTATCAGGTTGGGATAGTTTATGTTTCGTTTTGTATTTATTTAGTTTTTAAGTAAAATTATTTTTCTTTCTTTCCTCCATCTTTTTTGTATCTGATTACATCTGTTATTAAAATATTTTAATTGTCTGAAGCAGTTTCCTGTTTTATTACTGTGTGTGTCTTTATAAGTGAATCTTATTATTATGTGTCTGTTTAACTGAATCATTTTCAAACTTGTTAGTAGTGACAGTCTGTCCTGTGGTATTTGCATGCTGTAGGGGTGTGATGTGTTAGTGCCTTCACATTTCTAGACCACTCCAGCATTCAAGGTAGGGATATCAGCACCTGTCTTTGTTTTCTTAGAGAAATGCCTGGCACCTGTCCACGCTGTCTGTGTTTTCCTACAGAAATGCCTGGCACCTGTCCACGCTGTCTGTGTTTTCCTAGAGAAATGCCTGGCACCTGTCCATGCTGTCTGTGTTTTCCTAGAGAAATGCCTGGCACCTGTCCACGCTGTCTGTGTTTTCCTACAGAAATGCCTGGCACCTGTCCACACTGTCTGTGTTTTCCTAGAGAAATGCCCGGCACCTGTCCACACTGTCTGTGTTTTCCTAGAGAAATGCCCGGCACCCATTTTGAGGCTGAGTTGGCCCCGGTTCCGGCTGGTCCAAAAGAATACTGCCCGAAGGCGAAAATCGAAACATGGACCTTCTGATCGGCAGGCAGGTGCAATAACCATTAAGCCACCGCTTTAGAAAAATAGTGACAATGTTTTCCGTGAATTTTGGTGTCAAGTATAACAGGTTGAGTGTGCTGTGTTAGAAACTGACTTGTTGCCATCAAGTGTTGTGTTGTTGGTAGTGTGTGCTGCTACAGTGTGTTTATGGTTAGTTTGTCATCATAGCTTTACTGCAGTGATTTTTGCGTTTATTGATGTGTCTACTCATTTATAGCCAAAGACTACACTGCTGGTGATAGGACATGATGACATTATGTAGCAGGTCCTAGGATCTTCTTGTATCTCTGACTGTATGTTCATCATACTACAAGTGCTGTATGTGTATACACATGTTTATGTGCTCATGTAGAGAGTTCAGTGCGTGAAGCTACACTAGAAGCTATTATGTAGACTAAGACATTACAGTAATAGTTATTTGACAATAGTTTTGTGACAGAATGTCCAATAACTGATTCAGTTTTGTGACAGTGCCCAGTAACTGATCCAGTTTTGTGACAGAATGTGCAGTAACTGATCCAGTTTTGTGACAGAAGGTTCAGTAACAGATGTGTTCTATCCCTTCGTCTGAGCAGGATGGAGTGGGTGGAGATTATAGAACCTCAGTCCAAGGAGCACATGTACGCCAACTTGGCTACAGGAAAATGTGTGTGGGACCCGCCGCCTGGAGTCAGAATGTATGTATTATCTGTCTGTCTGTGGGTCTGTCTGTCTGTCTGTCTTCATGAATATATTGTGTGTAGTTTTCTTTTTATCTCCCTATGGCTTAAATATACATACCTACAATTTCTGTATTTGCAGCAGTTTGGTTAGTCATTACCGTGGATGTGTGAAACTACGGGAAATAACCGAACCTTATATAACATATGTTTTTTTCCACATGTATACATACCTATGATATGGTTTCATTTTACAGTAATACACATTAAGACTTCTCTTTGGCTTGATAGAGTTGCCAGAACCACATCTTTTGTGCTTTGTGACCATGCTAATCAAGTCAGATAAATGATACAAAGCACTGTACAGTAGTCAGCGGAGATACTGCCAGCCTGCCATTGTTTATACCCTGGCTGCTGTAGCTTAACTGTGAGCATGAGGCTGTTGTTCCCCACAAGCCAAGCCTTTGTTTGTCAGTTTAAACTTTACTACTGCTTTACAAACATCAGTCCAGCCAGGTAAAGAAAATGTCTATCGATACCCACAACGGCCTGGTTAGCTAAGTGGTGAGGCGCTCAGTTTACTAATCTGGTGGTACCGGGTTCAGTCCCAGCAGTGGGATTTTTTTTTTCTGGTAAACACACACACACAAAAAAAGGTCCCAGGGTTGACCCAGCCTCTAAAAATGGATACCAGAGAAATCTGGGAAGCTAAATTCATATGCTGAACACACGCACATGCCTGGCCGTCATTTGACAGAGATGTATTGTATTTCTCTTTCAACCAACTTGTACCAATGCACATGTCCTATCTTATATCTTAACTTATATCCTTCCTGTGCCGTTAAACGTCACATAGGGCTCGCAAGGTAGTTCACCAATTTTTTCTGTCTTTGGCAAGTCTTTCAACCTCATCAAGGGATTTTGTGCCTGTTAATTTGGCCTCTCTTAACAGTGTCCTTTTCAGAGTTTCATGCAGTCTGCCTCTTTTTATTTGACCTGTTATGTTCCATTTGATAGCTTGTTTTGGGATTCTCTGATCATTTCTTCTCATCACATGACCAACATATGTCCATCTCCTTTTCCTGATCACCCTTGAGACTAGTTGTTGTTCAGTCATCTATTTTATCTCTGCATTGTTCTTGAATTCGTTCCACTTGATGCCAAGTATTTTCCTTAGGCATTTGTATTCAAAAGAGTATAATTTCTTGTCTGTTTCTTTAGTTGTTTTCCAGCTTTTGTTTGTGTAAATGAGGGTGGATATTACATTTGAATTGAGTAGTCTTAACTTGGTTTTTGTGCTTCTCTCTCATGGGGCTTCTGCAAGGGTTTTCCACAAATGCCTGTCCTTCACCTTTTTTCCTGCTCTTGCCCAGGTGAGCCTTCTATTGCTCAACATCCTTTCTGTTGTTCTTCTCCATGTCTCTTTTGGTCTACCCTTACTTCTGTTCCCCTGTGGTGTCCATCTTAGTGCTATTTTTGGTAGTGAGTTGTCAGTCATTCGAAGCACATGTCCCAACCATCGCCAGCATCTTTCCTCAATAATTTTTTGTGCTTATAACTTTTCAATGCCATGTGTTCTCAAGATTCTTGAAGATCGATGCTGCTTTTGCAATTCTAATTCTACCTTCCTTTCTGGTGTCACCATCCTGGTCTATGTAGCTGCCAAGGTATGCAAACTGATTGACTTCTTCAGTATCTGTCCCTTCTATGTGAATTTTTCCATTTTGATTAATGGGAAGTTTAATTATTTTTGTTTTGTCCTTGTTAATTTCAAGTCCTATTTTGCTAGCCAGTGAAGACAGGCTATCTGTTTTTTCTTGCATGGAATTCACATTGTTACTGATAAGAGTTATGTCATCAGCAAAATCGAGATCTTGTAATTGGGTCTCATGTACCCAGTCAATACCTGTATTACCTGTGCAGCATTTTTTCATTATGAAGTCTATTGTAATTCCAAAAAGCAAAGAAGACAGTATACATCCTTGTTTCACGCCTGTTTCAACCTGGAACCATTCACTCATCCCTTCTTCTGTTTTGACTGTACAAACATATCCATTGTAGAACTGCTTAATGATGTTGACAATTTTAGATGGTATTCTATATAGACTTAAAATTCTCCATATTGAATCTCTGTGTATGCTATCAGATGCATTTTTAAAGTCTGTGAAGTTCAGTATTAATGGTTTCTGCTTTTCAATATGTTCTTCAAGTATTATTCATAGAGTAAAGGTCTGGTCGAGACAGCTTCTCCCTTTTCGAAATCCTGCTTGTTCTTCTCTCATTGCGGTACCCACTATATCTTTAAGTCTATTCAAAATGACCTTGCAAAATACTTTTGACACAACTGATATTAAGGTTACTCCTCTCCAGTTGTTACATTCACTAAGGTTACCGATTTTTGGTATTTTAACAATGATTCCTTTTTTCCATTTAGAAGGGACCTTTTCTTCTTTCCAAATCTTATTGAACATTCTCTGTAGTTGTCTCATGTTGTCACTATTGATAGCTTTTAACATTTCGGGTGTTATTTCATCTTCACCTGCAGCTTTGTTGTTAGCCATTAAATTCACTGCTGTTTCAATTTCATGCAATGTAATTTCATCTAGGTTGACATTTAGTTGTGGGGCTGGTAAGTCAGTTTCAAGGTTTAACAATTCTTTTGGGTGTGGTCGATTAAGTATTTCTTGGAAGTGTTCAGCCCATCTTTGCTTTTGGTCTTTACTTGATGTTAATAGGGTTCCAGTCTTGCTAAGGACTGGTCTTTCTTTAGATGTAATAGTACCTGTTAGCCTCTTTTGTATGTTATATAAAGTTTTGCTGTCTCCTGTTTTTGCTGCTTTCTCTGCCTCTTTCGCCATATTGTCTATGTATTCTGTTTTATCCCTTCTAGCTGAACTTTTTACTTTCTTGTCTATTTATTTATATGTTGCTTCCACCAGATCTTTTCCAAGATCTGTTTTTACATTCAACATGTCTAATTTGGCTGCTCATCTTTCATGTATGTACTTCCATGTGTTTTATGATATCCATGCTTTTCTATTTGGTTTTTTCAGACCAGCACTTGCTTTTGCTGATGTGATTGTGGCTGTGCTGTAAGAATTCCATAATTCATCTATACCTATCTCCTCTACTTCACTGAGTGTTGTGGAATGATTGGCAAGTTCCTGACTGAAATTACTGTTAGTATTCTCTTCTTGTAGCTATTCTCTTCTTGTAGCTGTGGCTGTTTATCTTTTTGTGTATTGATTTCTTGTGTTGGCTTTTCAGTTTTAGTTTTATTTTCCATGTACACAGGTTGTGATCACTGTTAACATCTGCACCCCTATATGCCCTTACATCTATCAGAGATGTTCTATATTGTCATGTGTCCAGTTTTGTCTGAACTCACACTCTGTCATTCCATCAGTTTTAATGAGGACATACTGCAGGTAGTTTTACCAGA
Source organism: Achatina immaculata (assembly GCA_009760885.1). Classification (NCBI taxonomy): domain Eukaryota; kingdom Metazoa; phylum Mollusca; class Gastropoda; order Stylommatophora; family Achatinidae; genus Lissachatina; species Lissachatina immaculata. The sequence continues at coordinate 31,430,932 of CM019708.1, forward strand.
CCTTCTTACAGACATTCAAAACAGAGTGACCCCCCCCCCCCCACGTATGTCATGTCAGACTCACAACTTGCTGGCTTTAGGTTTCTGTGCCAAGAAATTATGTGGGTCAGGTTAAAGTTAAAGTTGGCGGTTTTTATCTTTGCTGTCAGTTCTTTAAGTCGTTTATCTCTGCCGTCAGTTCTTTAAGTCGTTTATCTTTGCCGTCAGTTCTTTAAGTCATTTATCTTTGCTTTTCTTTAAGTCATTTATCTTTGCCGTCAGTTCTTTAAGTCGTTTATCTTTGCCGTCAGTTCTTTAAGTCGTTTATCTTTGCCGTCAGTTCTTTAAGTCGTTTATCTCTGCCGTCAGTTCTTTAAGTCGTTTATCTTTGCCGTCAGTTCTTTAAGTCGTTTATCTTTGCCGTCAGTTCTTTGAGTCATCTCAGTGGTCATTATCAGTGTAACAGAAGGGTCTCTTCATTTTTTAAAAATAATTTTTTTTTTCATTTCTTTGACAGTTTTAAAACACTCCCCAAGCCCACAGTGTCTGGTACTTATTAGACAAGATCTGAAGTTCTGTTTCAGCTTGTCCTAGTTAGCTACGACAGTGTTTCTGGGCCCCTGTGGACATTGCTTTTTTCTGTGGCCACCCCCCCCCCCCCCGTAACCTCTTTGTCCCATAACTGGTGAAAAAAGTAGCCACATGTAATACAGCTACCTGGTAAACTGGCTATATGTTTCTATTTAACTGGCTATATGTTTCTATTTAACTGACTATATGTTTCTATTTAAATGGCTATATGTTTCTATTTAACTGACTATATGTTTCTATTTAACTAGCTATATGTTTCTATTTAACTGGCTATATGTTTCTATTTAACTGACTATATGTTTCTATTTAACTGGCTATATGTTTCTATTTAACTGGCTATATGTTTCTATTTAACTGGCTATATGTTTCTATTTAAATGGCTATATGTTTCTGTTTAACTGACTATATGTTTCTATTTAACTGACTATGTTTCTATTTAACTGACTATATGTTTCTATTTAACTGACTATATGTTTCTATTTAACTGACTATATGTTTCTATTTAACTGACTATATTTTTCTGTTTAACTGACTGTATGTTTCTATTTAACTGACTTTCTATTTAACTGACTATATGTTTCTATTTAACTGATTATATGTTTCTGTTTAACTGACTATATGTTTCTATTTAACTGACTTTATGGTTCTATTTGTACTGCGTTTATGCAGCTTACAGCATACAGTTACATATGCATTTTTATTGTTAGTGGAGTTTATTACTTGGTCAAAATGACCGTTGAGCTTAGTGAAGCGATGCAAGTTTTTTTCATGTCAGGTTCCACTGAAGTAAGTGATAATCACATATCACCTCTGTTTATATGTCCAGGCATGTGTGCATTTGTGTTAACAGATAACTCACTCACCTGAAACCTGATTGCACCAAATATGACATGGGAAACAGTTTTCTCTTGTCCCAAAGCCGTGGAAACTTTCGGAAAACTGTTTACCCAAAAATAATGTTTCTCTTGTTTAGACATTGTTTGGGCTTCCACATGGTTCAGTAGTTCAGTGAGAAGATCTTGCAGTGTTACATCAACACCAGCAGCATTCACCACACATGGATCCAATATCCACGCCAGAATATCCACATCCAGCAGATCATGGAAACGAGCTTCCCTGTCATAGTTTAGCTGCTTCAAATGGTCCATATACGGGAGTATGTCATCTTTTAATTCAGAACATACTGCTGCCAAAGAAGAGAACTGGGCAGATTCCTGAGTCCAGTATTGTTTGTGTAGAGTTTCAGCTTTCCAAGAAACGCCATAATAATTTCTTTGCCTGATACATGGCAACAGTTTGTTCCCTGCACTTGCTTATGTCACACTTTAGTCTTTCAAACATATCACAAAGATCAAATATGTCGCATTTAGCGCTGTTGATCTCTTTCTTCAGTTTGCTGGCTACTGACAAATGTCACAACTGCATCCTACTGACAAATGTCACAACTGCATCCTACTGACAAATGTCACAACTGCGTCCTACAAAGCAACAAAATGACGATAGAAGCAGTACCATCACTAGCACAGGCCATAATGCTTTCTAAGGAGATATCATTTTCAAAGAAATAACTCTTTAATTCTTCAAAAATTTCTTCACCTCTAGTGTCTGTGTTAAGCTTTCGAGCGAAAATCATTTCTTCTCTTGATTTATCTTCATTCACATATATCACATGTCATCATTATTGCTGTGTTATCTTGTAAACACGATTCACCAACTTGCAGAGCCAACTTCTTAACTTTTACCTGGGAAACAAGCTGTTTCCCAACATCGTCTGCCATTTCATCGATACGGCTGGGCACTGATGAGTGGGATCGATTCACTTATTTCACGAACATTTTAGTTCATGAAAGTTGAAATCACAACAGACACTGTCGAGAGCACTGAACATTCACCTGTTATATGTGTTTGGTTTCTTTTTTACAAAATTAATTGTGATATCTCGAAAGATGCAATTAAACCTTTGTCTAATTTAGTTGATTTCACAACAAACATTTGCTTCACTGTAGATCTTGTTTCTAAATGATCTAGTAACACTCTGAAATATTCTGTGGTTATTTTTCTTGTCTGAAGTGACATTCTCCATAGAGGAGAATACACCGTCTGTAGATGGCATCTGCTATGTTCCATAAAAGCTGATTTCTAAACATGCTAACACATAGTCACAGCTCTGAGATCGTAACATAGCACAGTTTTTTTGTTGCTAGATGACGCTCTGTACATTTGCTCTGCAACTTCTTTTCGGCGAACTTTACTCGGGTTCTTGTTCTCGTTGCTCTCCTCATCGTCGCTTCCTCTGTCCGTATATATCTATCACGTCGTCTTTTCGCCTTCCATCTGCGCTCTGGCCAAGTATGCTGCTTACACAGTTGGTCTAGCCACTGTCTCTTGCCTGCTCGTAGGTGCCATGCTTCAGTTATTCTTACCTGTCATTATTTACTCGTATTCCAGGCGGCATTTCTTTCCTCCCTACTTCCTGTTAGCTACTTAGTTTGTGTATTCTTTTCTGTGTCCTCTAGCCTTGCCTGTCCTACTACTTAGTTTGTGTATTCTTTTCTATGTCCTCCTAGCCTTGCATGTCCTACTACTTAGTTTGTGTATTCTTTTCTATGTCCTCTAACCTTGCCTGTCCTACTACTTAGTTTGTGTATTCTCTTCTGTGTCCTCCTAGCCTTGCTTGTCCTACTACTTATTTTGTGTATTCTTTTCTGTGTCCTCTTAGCCTTGCCTGTCCTTGCCCCACCCACTGGTTCTGGCGACCACGCAAGGTTCCCTGTTCGGATACGAATAGGGGAAGATAACGAGCATGTCCTCTGACGTCAGCAAGACAGTATTTACAGTGTAGGACACTTAGATTTTCTGTGTCCCCCTTAACAAGACAGTACTTACAGTGTAGGACACTTAGATTTTCTGTGTCCCCCTTAACAAGACAGTACTTACAGTGTAGGACACTTAGATTTTCTGTGTCCCCTTAACAAGACAGTATTTACAGTGTAGGACACTTAGATTTTCTGTGGCCCCCTTAACAAGACAGTATTTACAGTGTAGGACACTTAGATTTTCTGTGTCCCCCTTAACAAGACAGTATTTACAGTGTAGGACACTTAGATTTTCTGTGGCCCCCTTAACAAGACAGTATTTACAGTGTAGGACACTTAGATTTTCTGTGTCCCCTTAACAAGACAGTATTTACAGTGTAGGACACTTAGATTTTCTGTGTCCCCTTAACAAGACAGTATTTACAGTGTAGGACACTTAGATTTTCTGTGGCCCCCTTAACAAGACAGTATTTACAGTGTAGGACACTTAGATTTTCTGTGTCCCCTTAACACGACAGTATTTACAGTGTAGGAGACTTAGATTTTCTGTGTCCCCCTTAACAAGACAGTATTTACAGTGTAGGACACTTAGATTTTCTGTGGCCCCCTTAACAAGACAGTATTTACAGTGTAGGACACTTAGATTTTCTGTGTCCCCCTTAACAAGACAGTATTTACAGTGTAGGACACTTAGATTTTCTGTGGCCCCCTTAACAAGACAGTATTTACAGTGTAGGACACTTAGATTTTCTGTGGCCCCCTTAACAAGACAGTATTTACAGTGTAGGACACTTAGATTTTCTGTGGCCCCCTTAACAAGACAGTACTTACAGTGTAGGACACTTAGATTTTCTGTGTCCCCTTAACAAGACAGTATTTACAGTGTAGGACACTTAGATTTTCTGTGGCCCCCTTAACAAGACAGTATTTACAGTGTAGGACACTTAGATTTTCTGTGTCCCCTTAACAAGACAGTATTTACAGTGTAGGACACTTAGATTTTCTGTGTCCCCTTAACAAGACAGTATTTACAGTGTAGGACACTTAGATTTTCTGTGGCCCCCTTAACAAGACAGTATTTACAGTGTAGGACACTTAGATTTTCTGTGTCCCCTTAACACGACAGTATTTACAGTGTAGGAGACTTAGATTTTCTGTGTCCCCCTTAACAAGACAGTATTTACAGTGTAGGACACTTAGATTTTCTGTGGCCCCCTTAACAAGACAGTATTTACAGTGTAGGACACTTAGATTTTCTGTGTCCCCCTTAACAAGACAGTATTTACAGTGTAGGACACTTAGATTTTCTGTGGCCCCCTTAACAAGACAGTATTTACAGTGTAGGACACTTAGATTTTCTGTGGCCCCCTTAACAAGACAGTATTTACAGTGTAGGACACTTAGATTTTCTGTGGCCCCCTTAACAAGACAGTACTTACAGTGTAGGACACTTAGATTTTCTGTGTCCCCTTAACAAGACAGTACTTACAGTGTAAGACACTTAGATTTTCTGTGTCCCCCTCAACAAGTCCCATGGCCTTCTTTTGTCAAGTTTTTCACCTGTACCCTTTTATTTATCCCATGACCCATCCTGGGGACCATATGGCCCCAGGTTGAGAAACGCTGAGCTAGAACACCTAACCATCTGTGAGCACTGAAGGAGGGAGAAAGAGTGTGTGTTGGAGGTGTATACATGTTGGCGGTTGCAGACAGATCCAGAAGGTTGTACATGATGTTGTCCATGCAGTGAGAACTGTCTTGACTAAACTGGGGCGCCTTCATCCACCCTGCTTTCTCGTAGTAACATTATGGGTGGATGAGTCGTCTTTTTGTTTGTGTTTTTACCCCATGTCCCAGTCATTCTCTGCCTTAGTGTTCAGCAGGCAAAATCGTTGTCATCTGTCGTTTCTGTGATAACACGTAGAGGAGACCGGCCAGAGCTTCTAGGACATCATCTTATGTTTTTCTTGCATACAGAAATCTCATTCGGCTTTCATGCATGCCATTCTTCAACACTGCCAGTCTATTATTTCATGTTATCCAAGTTGATGTATCCAGTTTTCTGTCTAATGCTATGTTTCCAGGGCACGTCCAGCCCTTAGATGTTTGTAGAGCAAGCAGCTGAGACATAATAGTTCAGTAGATTAGACAACAGATTACAATAGTTAAAATTTGATAAGACGATACATCACGCTGTACTGTCTTTTCTCTGCCAAGATGCCAAGTGTGTTCCTGCACAAGTTATATGGTAGTTGGTTCATAAGTTGTTACGTCGTTGGAGGAGTTCTGCATCCAGGTTTATTTATCTGTCTGTCAGTGAAACCTCTGAGAGTTTAATTTGTGTCTAGGTTAGAAAATATCTGTTTGTAGATTAGAACTTTGAGATACATGCAATGATAGAATGAGATGATTGTCTCACTGATAGTTTGGTCGTAACTGACTACGGAACTTTGATATACGAGCTAGTGACTAGGTAGATAACAAACATAGGTATACAAGCTAAGGTAGATGGGAAACATAAGTATACAAGCTAAAATAATTAGCAAACATAGGTGTGCAAGCTAAGGTATATAGCAAACACAGATGCACAGGCTAAAGTAGATAGCAAACATGGGTATACAAGCTAAAGTAGATAGCAAACATAGGTATACAAGCTAAAGTAGATAGCAAACATAGGTATACAAGCTAAAGTAGATAGCAAACATAGGTATACAAGCTAAGATAGACAGCAAAAATTAGTGTACAAGCTAAAGTAGATAGCAAACATAGGTATACAAGCTAAAATAGATAGCAAACATAGGTATACAAGCTAAAGTAGGTAGCAAACATAGATATACAAGCTAAAGTAGATAGCAAACATAGGTATACAAGCTAAAGTAGATAGCAAACATAGGTATACATGCTAAGATAGACAGCAAAAATTAGTGTACAAGCGAAAGTAGATAGCAAACATAGGTATATAAGCGAAAGTAGATAGCAAACATAGGTATACAAGCTAAAGTAGATAGCAAACATAGGTATACAAGCTAAAGTAGATAGCAAACATAGGTATACAAGCTAAAGTAGATAGCAAACATAGGTATACAAGCGAAAGTAGATAGCAAACATAGGTATACAAGCTAAAGTAGATAGCAAACATAGGTATACAAGCTAAGGTAGATAGCAAACATATACAAGCTAAGGTAGATAGCAAACATAGATATACAAGCTAAGGTAGACAGCAAACATAGGTATACAAGCTAAGGTAGATAGTAAACATAGATATACAAACTAAGGTAGACAGCAAACATAGATATACAAGCTAAGATAGACAGCAAAAATTAGTGTACAAGCGAAAGTAGATACCAAAAAATAGTATACAAGTTAAACAGCTGGTGACTACTTACGTTGTTCGTTCTAGGCTAAATGTATGTGCGTGCGTTTACGTCTGTATATGAGTATATATAGTTCCAGTGTTCTAACAAGTCTGATAGTGTGGACATGGTTGACTGAGCACAGTCGGATGCCAGGTTGTAGAAGCCATCTGTTGTAACAAAGTGCGTCATGATAGGTGTAGTGCTACAAGCAGTTCAGGCGCACCTTCTCCCTACACCTGTGTTTTGTCCTGCCAGTGAACCACCTATATGTTAGACTCTCTCCTTGTTACATGATATATGTCAGCACATATTATAGATTAGACTCTCTCCTTGTTACATGATATATGTCAGCACATATTATAGGTTAGACTCACTCCTTATTAGTTGATATATGTCACCACGTATTATAGGTTAGAGTCACTCCTTATTAATTGATATGTGTCAGCACATATTATATGTTAGAGACATGTTTTAACTTGCACTGATCGACCTTTTGTAGGAAATAATCAAAACGTGTCGTTTAGAATGTACCCATGAGCTACACGTGTTTGTTACGTCAGAATGTGTACAGTTTAGAATGTACCCATGAGCTACACGTGTGTGTTACGTCAGAATGTGTACAGTTTAGAATGTACCCATGAGCTACACGTGTTTGTTACATCAGAATGTGTACAGTTTAGAATGTACCCATGAGCTACACGTGTGTGTTACGTCAGAATGTGTACAGTTTAGAATGTACCCATGAGCTACACGTGTTTGTTACGTCAGAATGTGTACAGTTTAGAATGTACCTATGAGCTACACGTGTTAGTTACGTCAGAATGTGTACAGTTTAGAATGTACCTATGAGCTACACTTGTTTGTTACGTCAGAATGTGTACAGTTTAGAATGTACCCATGAACTACACGTGTTTGTTACGTCAGAATGTGTACAATTTAGAGTGCTATGTTGAATTATATTTATATTACAGTGTCAAGAGGAATACATGGTAAACATCAATGAATAGTTTTGGGAATAAGTAGATGTAAGACTATGTATATAAATATACACAAAGGCACAGCAGTAAAGCAGTGATAAGAAAATGTTAAAACTATTTAAAACAAAAGTAGCAGTTTTATTAATTAAAGAGCACACGGTTGTAACGTTGAGCTTTACACCTTTTTCAGACAGGAGGAAGAAATACCGAAAGACGAGAAAATGCACATTCACATGACTGATAGATGAAATATGATCGTGGAAGAAACTGATAGATGAAATATGATCGTGGAAGAAACTGATAGATGAATATGATCGTAGAAGAAACTGATATATGAAATATGATCGTGGAAGAAACTGATAGATGAAATATGATCGTGGAAGAAACTGATAGATGAATATGATCGTAGAAGAAACTGATATATGAAATATGATCGTGGAAGAAACTGATATATGAAATATGATCGTGGAAGAAACTGATAGATGAAATATGATCGTGGAAGAAACTGATAGATGAATATGATCGTAGAAGAAACTGATATATGAAATATGATCGTGGAAGAAACTGATAGATGAAATATGATCGTGGAAGAAACTGATAGATGAATATGATCGTAGAAGAAACTGATATATGAAATATGATCGTGGAAGAAACTGATATATGAAATATGATCGTGGAAGAAACTGATAGATGAAATATGATCGTGGAAGAAGGGAATATTAAGTTTAGCTTAACATTCATTTTCTCTATAGTCATATAAGTTCTGTTCTTTCCTCAACTGTAACTTATATTTCAGAACCTTCAGTCTAGTAGATTACAAACCTTCTACTCAGCCATATTCATGTAGTGCACTCACCCTTTCCTCGGCTTGATTACCATTATATTCCTCTCTCTCTCTCTCCTGCCTGCTTTCCATACCCCTTCTTTACTACCGACCTGTCACACCTCAGATCTTCATCTAAACATTCACAGTACTCCACCACAAGGTCAAGTGCTCAATCTTTCTGTCGCGGCCCCCCGCCCCCCCAACATTATTTGATGTATATCGTTGATGTTAATTTATATGTTATCTTCTCTCTCTATTTGCCCTGTATGTTCTTGTATGATGAAGGTGTAAACAGAAACCCACAGTTGTGTGCTCGTTAACTAATAAAGCTGTTCTTACTTCTGTTTTAATTATTTTCATGTAACCATCGACATTGAGCCTTTGCTATCCGAGTTTCTGAGGAAATCTTGCATGAAAAAACAGACACACTCAGGCTAAGTTGAACGTCCGTAAAACTGTTTGTACATTTCTCCTATCTCGGGCAGTCATGGCTGAAAATGTTGCTCTTTATAAAGAGTAGTCTGCAGCAGTCTCGTATTTTGGGCAGTCATGGCTGAAAATGTTGCACTTTATAAAGAGTAGTCTGCAGCAGTCTCGTATCTTGGGCAGTCATGGCTGAAAACGTTGCTCTTTATAAAGAGTAGTCTGCAGCAGTCTCGTATCTTGGGCAGTCATGGCTGAAAATGTTGCTCTTTATAAAGAGTAGTCTGCAGCAGTCTCGTATCTTGGGCAGTCATGGCTGAAAACGTTGCACTTTATAAAGAGTAGTCTGCAGCAGTCTCGTATCTTGGGCAGTCAGGGCTGAAAACGTTGCACTTTATAAAGAGTAGTCTGCAGCAGTCTCGTATCTTGGGCAGTCATGGCTGAAAACGTTGCACTTTATAAAGAGTAGTCTGCAGCAGTCTCGTATCTTGGGCAGTCATGGCTGAAAACGTTGCTCTTTATAAAGAGTAGTCTGCAGCAGTCTCGTATCTTGGGCAGTCAGAGCTGAAAACGTTGCACTTTATAAAGAGTAGTCTGCAGCAGTCTCGTATCTTGGGCAGTCAGGGCTGAAAACGTTGCACTTTATAAAGAGTAGTCTGCAGCAGTCTCGTATCTTGGGCAGTCAGGGCTGAAAACGTTGCTCTTTATAAAGAGTAGTCTGCAGCAGTCTCGTATCTTGGGCAGTCAGGGCTGAAAACGTTGCACTTTATAAAGAGTAGTCTGCAGCAGTCTCGTATCTTGGGCAGTCAGGGCTGAAAACGTTGCTCTTTATAAAGAGTAGTCTGCAGCAGTCTCGTATCTTGGGCAGTCAGGGCTGAAAACGTTGCTCTTATAAAGAGTAGTCTGCAGCAGTCTCGTATCTTGGGCAGTCAGGGCTGAAAACGTTGCTCTTTATAAAGAGTAGTCTGCAGCAGTCTCGTATCTTGGGCAGTCAGGGCTGAAAACGTTGCTCTTTATAAAGAGTAGTCTGCAGCAGTCTCGTATCTTGGGCAGTCAGGGCTGAAAACGTTGCTCTTTATAAAGAGTAGTCTGCAGCAGTCTCGTATCTTGGGCAGTCATGGCTGAAAACGTTGCACTTTATAAAGAGTAGTCTGCAGCAGTCTCGTATCTTGGGCAGTCAGGGCTGAAAACGTTGCACTTTATAAAGAGTAGTCTGCAGCAGTCTCGTATTTTGGGCAGTCATGGCTGAAAACGTTGCACTTATAAAGAGTAGTCTGCAGCAGTCTCGTATCTTGGGCAGTCAGGGCTGAAAATGTTGCTCTTTATAAAGAGTAGTCTGCAGCAGTCTCGTATCTTGCGCAGTCAGGGCTGAAAACGTTGCTCTTTATAAATAGTAGTGTGCAGCAGTCTCGTATCTTGGGCAGTCATGGCTGAAAACATTGCTCTTTATAAAGAGTAGTCTGCAGCGGTCTCGTATCTTGGGCAGTCATGGCTGAAAACATTGCTCTTTATAAAGAGTAGTGTGCAGCGGTCTCGTATCTTGGGCAGTCATGGCTGAAAACGTTGCTCTTTATAAAGAGTAGTCTGCAGCAGTCTCGTATCTTGGGCAGTCATGGCTGAAAACGTTGCTCTTTATAGAGTAGTCTGCAGCAGTCTCGTATCTTGGGCAGTCATGGCTGAAAACGTTGCTCTTTATAAAGAGTAGTCTGCAGCAGTCTCGTATCTTGGGCAGTCATGGCTGAAAACGTTGCTCTTTATAAAGAGTAGTCTGCAGCAGTCTCGTATCTTGGGCAGTCATGGCTGAAAACGTTGCACTTTATAAAGAGTAGTCTGCAGCAGTCTCGTATCTTGGGCAGTCAGGGCTGAAAACGTTGCACTTTATAAAGAGTAGTCTGCAGCAGTCTCGTATCTTGGGCAGTCATGGCTGAAAACGTTGCACTTTATAAAGAGTAGTCTGCAGCAGTCTCGTATCTTGGGCAGTCATGGCTGAAAACGTTGCTCTTTATAAAGAGTAGTCTGCAGCAGTCTCGTATCTTGGGCAGTCAGAGCTGAAAACGTTGCACTTTATAAAGAGTAGTCTGCAGCAGTCTCGTATCTTGGGCAGTCAGGGCTGAAAACGTTGCACTTTATAAAGAGTAGTCTGCAGCAGTCTCGTATCTTGGGCAGTCAGGGCTGAAAACGTTGCTCTTTATAAAGAGTAGTCTGCAGCAGTCTCGTATCTTGGGCAGTCAGGGCTGAAAACGTTGCACTTTATAAAGAGTAGTCTGCAGCAGTCTCGTATCTTGGGCAGTCAGGGCTGAAAACGTTGCTCTTTATAAAGAGTAGTCTGCAGCAGTCTCGTATCTTGGGCAGTCAGGGCTGAAAACGTTGCTCTTTATAAAGAGTAGTCTGCAGCAGTCTCGTATCTTGGGCAGTCAGGGCTGAAAACGTTGCTCTTTATAAAGAGTAGTCTGCAGCAGTCTCGTATCTTGGGCAGTCAGGGCTGAAAACGTTGCTCTTTATAAAGAGTAGTCTGCAGCAGTCTCGTATCTTGGGCAGTCAGGGCTGAAAACGTTGCTCTTTATAAAGAGTAGTCTGCAGCAGTCTCGTATCTTGGGCAGTCATGGCTGAAAACGTTGCACTTTATAAAGAGTAGTCTGCAGCAGTCTCGTATCTTGGGCAGTCAGGGCTGAAAACGTTGCACTTTATAAAGAGTAGTCTGCAGCAGTCTCGTATTTTGGGCAGTCATGGCTGAAAACGTTGCACTTTATAAAGAGTAGTCTGCAGCAGTCTCGTATCTTGGGCAGTCAGGGCTGAAAATGTTGCTCTTTATAAAGAGTAGTCTGCAGCAGTCTCGTATCTTGCGCAGTCAGGGCTGAAAACGTTGCTCTTTATAAATAGTAGTGTGCAGCAGTCTCGTATCTTGGGCAGTCATGGCTGAAAACATTGCTCTTTATAAAGAGTAGTCTGCAGCGGTCTCGTATCTTGGGCAGTCATGGCTGAAAACATTGCTCTTTATAAAGAGTAGTGTGCAGCGGTCTCGTATCTTGGGCAGTCATGGCTGAAAACGTTGCTCTTTATAAAGAGTAGTCTGCAGCAGTCTCGTATCTTGGGCAGTCATGGCTGAAAACGTTGCTCTTTATAGAGTAGTCTGCAGCAGTCTCGTATCTTGGGCAGTCATGGCTGAAAACGTTGCACTTTATAAAGAGTAGTCTGCAGCAGTCTCGTATCTTGCGCAGTCATGGCTGAAAACGTTGCACTTTATAAAGAGTAGTCTGCAGCAGTCTCGTATCTTGGGCAGTCAGGGCTGAAAACGTTGCTCTTTATAAAGAGTAGTCTGCAGCAGTCTCGTATCTTGGGCAGTCAGGGCTGAAAACGTTGCACTTTATAAAGAGTAGTCTGCAGCAGTCTCGTATCTTGGGCAGTCAGGGCTGAAAACGTTGCACTTTATAAAGAGTAGTCTGCAGCAGTCTCGTATCTTGGGCAGTCAGGGCTGAAAACGTTGCACTTTATAAAGAGTAGTCTGCAGCAGTCTCGTATCTTGGGCAGTCAGGGCTGAAAACGTTGCACTTTATAAAGAGTAGTCTGCAGCAGTCTCGTATCTTGGGCAGTCAGGGCTGAAAATGTTGCTCTTTATAAAGAGTAGTGTGCAGGATAAAACTTGCTGTTTTCAGAGCATTTCAGATTTCGGTTAGCTCGCCAAGGACGTTTCCATCAAGTAGTTTGACGGACAGTATCTGTTGCTTATTCGTGGAGGGAGAAAAAGCTGTAGACAGAACAGCCACAACGACGACGGCCCTGGTACCTGCGATGTCATCATCGTGATAAGTGAGACTGAAGCAGTGTTTTTTTGTTGTCAGCAGGTGACATCCGCTTGTGTATTTTGTACCGCCCTAGACTGGTTTAAACGAGCAGCAGCTAGAAAGCTACCCGCTCTTTTTTTGTCATCGACTTCCAGACACTTGGCAGTATTCTCCACAGACCAACACTCATGACATGGCACCATCACCCTTGGGTCGATATCTCTCCTCTCACTAGCACATTACTACTTGCAAAACAGCAACACAGTGTTTGTTCCACTTCTGTGAGACATACCAGCGTAATGATGTGGTCTTGAAATGTCATGTCTTCATGGTGTAGGAGAGGGGAGATAATATGTTGTCTGAGTCGGTATATTTCCTGGTCCCCACTGTCTGTACAATATTCCTGCCTAATGGTACGTCAGTTGTGCCTGCCTATGTGTATGTAGTCTATGAGCGTATACTGTACATGCAAAGTTAACCAGATCTAATGTAATATTTGTCATGTGTCAGACTACTGTGTTTCTATACCCACATTTCCGCAGGTGATTGCTAAGTGAAGTTTAACCCGCCCACACGCTGATAATTATATCAAACTTCAGTTAAGTCATTCTAGGACCGTATAGTGCTATACTTTAACTAATGATGTAAGTCATACCATGCTGTATTTGTTAAGTTTCATTGTTATACTAGTCAAGATTCACATTTTACCTAGACATATTGTAATATTCATGGAGAAGAACAACAGAAAGGATGTTGAGCAATAGAGGGCTCACCTGGGCAAGAGCAGAAAAAAAGGCGAAGGACAGGCATTTGTGGAAAACCCTTGCGGAAGCCCCATGTGCCCTGGGCACTTGAGGTTCAGAGAGAGAGAGATTGTAATATTCAAGTCTCACAGTGTGCCTAGACGTATTGTAATATTCAAGTCACACATTGTACCTAGACATATTGCAATATTCAAGTCTCACACTGTGCCTAGACATAGTGTAATATTCAAGTCTCACAGTGTGCCTAGACATAGTGTAATATTCAAGTCTCACAGTGTGCCTAGACATATTGTAATATTCAAGTCTCACATTGTGCCGAGACATATTGTAATATTCAAGTCTCACAGTGTGCCTAGACATATTGTAATATTCAAGTCTCACATTGTGCCTAGACATATTGTAATATTCAAGTCTCACAGTGTGCCTAGACATATTGTAATATTCAAGTCTCACATTGTGCCGAGACATATTGTAATATTCAAGTCTCACAGTGTGCCTAGACACGTAATAAATGCTCACGTCATGCCTAGACCTAAACGTATTGTGACAGTCAGTTGTCACGCTGTGCCTAAACCTAGACGTATTGTGATAATTTTGTCAGGCTGTAGCTAGGTCAAGATGTATTGTGATAATCTTGTCAGGCCGTAGCTAGATCTAAATGTATTGTGATAATCTTGTCACGCCGTAGCTAGATCTAGATGTATTGTGATAACCTTGTCAGGCTGTAGTTAGACGTAGACGTATTGTGATAATCTTGTCACGCCGTAGCTAGACGTAGACGTACTGTGACAATCAAGTGTCAGGCCGTAGCTAGACCTAGACGTACTGTGATTATCAAGTGTCAGGCCGTAGCTAGACCTAGACGTACTGTGACAATCAAGTGTCAGGCCTTAGCCAAACCTAGACGTACTGTGACAATCAAGTGTCAGGCCTTAGCCAGACCTAGACGTACTGTGACAATCAAGTGTCAGGCCTTAGCCAGACCTAGACGTACTGTGACAATCAAGTGTCAGGCCTTAACCAGACCTAGACGTACTGTGACAATCAAGTGTCAGGCCTTAGCCAGACCTAGACGTACTGTGACAATCAAGTCTCAGGCCTTAACCAGACCTAGACGTACTGTGACAGTCAAGTGTCACATCGTGCTGGAGACTGGTCATGGATCGCGAACCCCAGATTTATGAGAAGTAAGACGACTACGGTAACGCTGGTTTTAGTAATAAAGGTATGCAGAGTTGTAGTTTTTGCCTTTACAAAAAGATAAAAAATGAGTAAAGTGGACAGAAACAAGAGTGGCAGAAAGTAAAATGAGCAGATGAAGAACATACAGTAGTGCAATACTTCGGCAAAACTTTTTTTTCAAGGATCACATAAGTACAAAGATAAAACACGAAAAATGGATGATATATATATATATAATACATACATACATACATACGTACGTACATACATACATACGTACATACATACATACATACGTACATACATACGTACATACATACGTACGTACATACATACATACGTACATACATACATACATACATACATACATACATACATACATACACACATACATACACACACACACACACACACATACATATATATATATATATATATATACATACATACATACCCTTCTTGTAAAAAAAGACGGGCATGCTCATCTATACAAGCGCATATTACTTCTACCAGTCTTCTCACTCTATCGAGCCATACAATTCTGTCTACTTACAAGAACTAGTACTGTATGTATGTATGTATGTATGTACTAGTACTTGCTTCAGTCAAAAGATAGGAAACGACAAGAAAAGAATGACAGGAAAAAAAAACTATATGAAAAATATGTTTTCATTCGCATATGCTCCATGTGAATATGCACAGCTGTAGACAGCGTTACAGTAAGTCTATATAAAGCATAACCAAAATCTCTCTCTCTCTCTCTCTCTCTCTGAACCTTAAGTGCCCAGGGCACATGGGGCTTCCGCAAGGGTTTTCCACAAATGCCTGTCCTTCGCCTTTTTTCTGCTCTTGCCCAGGTGAGCCCTCTATTGCTCAACATCCTTTCTGTTGTTCTTCTCCATGTCTCTTTTTGTCTACCCTTACTTCTGTTCCCCTGTGGTGTCCATCTTTGTGCTATTTTTGGTAGTGAGTTGTCAGTCATTCGGAGCACATGTCCCAACCATCGCCAGCGTCTTTCCTCAATAATTGCTGTCAGTGGTTTCATCTGCATTTCTGCTAATAAGATGTTATTTCTTATGGTGTTTGGCCAAAATATTTTTCTAATTCTTCGTAAACATTTAGTCTGGAAAGAATTCAACGTGTTTTCTATGGTTTTGGTGATTTTCCAGCATTCACTTCCATAGAGTAGTACACTTAGAACATTACTCTTAAATATCCTGATTTTCATATTTATGCTTAGTTTTTTTTTTATTTCCATATAGTCTGCAGCATTGCAAAAGCCTGGTTTGCTCTAGTAAGTCTGCTGTTGATGTCCTCTGTGCTTTCTCCATTTTCTACTACTCTGTTGCCAAGGTATACAAATTCGTTGACCTCCTCCACTAACTTGTTATCTACTCTGAGTACATTTCTGTTGTTCACATTTTGCTTCATTAACTTTGTCTTTCCTATGTTGATCTTTAGTCCTATGTTGTTTGCATTCTGAGTTAGCTTGTTTATTTTATCTTGCATATCTGTGTGACTGTTTGATAATAGACAAATGTCGTCCGCAAAGTCAAGGTCCTCCAGCACTGTGTCAAGAGTCCATTGTAATCCTCAGCGTTTGTCTGATGTTGCCTCCTTCATTAACCAGTCTACTGCCAAGATAAATAATGTTGGTGATAGTACACATCCCTGTTTCACTCCTGTTTGTACCCTAAAGCTGCTGGAGGTATGTTCTCCACAGATAACTTTGCACTGAAAACCCTCGTATAGGGCTTTGATTACATTAACTATTTTATGGGGGAGGCCATGCCATCTTAGGATTTTCCACAGTGCATCTCTGTTGACACTGTCAAAGGCTTTCTCAAAATCTATGAATAATGCATATGTTGTGCTATGCCACTCATTTGCCTGTTCTAATATTTGTCTAAGTACAAATATGTGGTCTATGAATGATCTTCCTTTCCTAAATCCTGCCTGCTCTTTCCGAAGTTTTTCCTCAAGTGTTGGTATAATTCTGTTGATGGTTATTCTGCAAAATACTTTACTGGTGAGTGGCAGTAGGGTAATGCCTCTCCAGTTCCCGCAATCTCTGAGGTCACCCTTCTTTGGTAGTTTTACTATAAGCCTAGTTTTCCACTCCTCTGGGGCTTTTTCTAGATCCCAAATTTGTTGTAATATCTGGCAAAGTTGTTTTGGTGTTTCTGTTTCTTCTGCTTTCAACATCTCAGCAGTCACTTCATCTTCACCTGGTGCCCTGTCTGATTTTAGCTTCTTTATCGCCTCCTTTACTTCATTTATTGTTATTGGTCCTGTATTGATGTTTAGTTCCGTTTTTGCTTCAGGTATGTCTATTGTTTGTGCTGCTTGTGTTCTATTTAGTAGGGTGTTAAAGTGTTCCCTCCATCTTTCAATTCTTTCTCTTTCTCCACTGACCAGTTGTCCATTTTGTGTCCTTACTGCACTTTCACATCTTGTGTTGAAGTTACCTGTCATCTGCTTTGTGATTTTATATATGGTTTTCATGTCATTTGTGTATGCTGTTTTCTCCTGCTTCTGCTAAGTTGTCATAATATTGACGTTTATCTTGACGGCATGATTCCTTCACTTCTTTGTCTTTTTTGTGCATAATTACTTAAAACTCGTTGTTTAAGCCGTTGTGATTTGGTGTTCAGTAATTTTTGATTGATTTCTTTTCTTTGCTCTATCTTTTCCCATGTGGTCTCGCTTATCCATTCCTCTTTTCTCCTTTTCCGATATCCCAGCACCTCTTTTGCTGTTTCCTGTAGTGTTTTATTGAACTCTAATATGGACATTTCTGCTTCGTCTTGTAGGGCAATGAAGCGGTTCTTAAGTACTATTGAGAATTCATTTCTTGTTTGCTGGTCTGTCAGTTTTCTTGTATCAAACTGTATCTTTCTGTGTTCTCCGATTTTGGCTTTCCTTAATTTTAGTTTCATTTTTGCTACCAGAAGGTTGTGATCACTTCCTACATCTGCTCCTTTCCTTGCTCGCACATCTTGTAGTGACCGTTTCCACTTGTTGTTTATTAGTATGTGATCGATTTGGTTTTCTGTGGTTTTATCTGGTGACCTCCAAGTCACCTTATGGATGTTTTTGTGTTGGAAAATTGTCCCTCCGATGGTCATCATGTTTTCTTCACAGAAAGTGCAAAGTCTTTCTCCATTTTCATTTATTTCTCCGATTCCTTCTCTTCCCATGATTCTTCTTCTATCTTCATTTTCTTCACCTACTTTTGCATTGAAGTCGCCCAAGATGAGTAGCATATCATGCTTGGGTATTGTTTCTACTGTTGCTTGGAGGCTGTTGTAAAAATCTTCTTTTAATTCCTCTTCAGCTGCTTCTGTTGGTGCATAACAAACTATAATAGACAGCTTCGTGAATCTTGAGTTGAACCGTGCATATAATAATCTCTCATTTATTGGGGTCCATTTCAGCAGTGCTCTTGATGCTTCTTTTGTTATAATCAATGCTACTCCTCCTTCATGAAGATCTTCTTTACCTGACCATATTATTGTATCTTCTGTGTGCTGTGTTGTTAATTTCCTTCTGCCTTGTCCTGTCCATCTTGCTTCTTGTATTGTATGTCTAGTTTGTATCTGTGCATTTCCTTGATGGTTTGTGCTAGTTTTCCAGTCTGGTTAAGTGTTCTTACATTCCAGCTGCCTATTTGCATCTTGTGTTTAGGTTCCAGGAGGTCTGCAGTCAGGCTGGGGACTTCCAGTGGCTGGCTTTCATCCACAACCTTCATGGGCTCAGTTTCCTGATACGCATTTCTCCTTCCACCTGCATTTTTTTTCCCCTTGCTTCCGTTTCTGTAGCAGTCTGATAGTTTTTTTTACCAGATAGGGTTGCTGGCCTTATGCCGAACCCTCCTTAGTCGCCTTTTACGATCATGCGTGGTAGGGTACAGTGGTCCTATTCTTTGCAGATCCCGGGTACCACACGGGGACATAACCAAAATATTGTGATGTAAAATGGTCAAGCAGGACTGGAT
Organism: Achatina immaculata; assembly: GCA_009760885.1. Classification (NCBI taxonomy): domain Eukaryota; kingdom Metazoa; phylum Mollusca; class Gastropoda; order Stylommatophora; family Achatinidae; genus Lissachatina; species Lissachatina immaculata. The sequence continues at coordinate 31,449,625 of CM019708.1, forward strand.
GGAAGGGAGATAATCAACGAAAAATACCAGCAATCCATTTTCGTAGGTAATCGCCCTTACATGGTTGTTGTGTTATTGAGTCTGTACGTTTGATTCGGTGCATGCGAAAGCGAAGGTTCTATTTAGTATGTAAACTTGATACGGCATCGGTTTTCTGGTAAATTATAGGATAAAAAAAGATTGAAATGCGTAGTCTGAAACTAGCAAGAAATGAAAGGGAAAAGCTTTGTGGCCGCTACAGTTACATGAAAAGATGTATGCAGGGTTGTTGTGCTTGGTTGTTGTATGTTTAAAGTATGGCGGTGGATGAAAGCGCAGATTTAATACTTACAGCTCGGCGGCCTCTTCTTCTTTCCTGGCATCCAAGGCCAACGTCAAGTTTTGTTTTTTTTATCTTCCTGGAAAGAAAGCACACAAAGACCAGGCATTCTGGAGTCTATGAAAGTGACTTTTGAAAAAAAAAAACCAACTTCCAAGGGTTGCAAAGAATGGAGCCTCATCTATCTCTCTCTCTCTCTCTGAACCTTAAGTGCCCAGGGCACATGGGGCTTCCGCAAGGGTTTTCCACAAATGCCTGTCCTTCGCCTTTTTTTCTGCTCTTGCCCAGGTGAGTCCTCTATTGCTCAACATCCTTTCTGTTGTTCTTCTCCATGTCTCTTTTGGTCTACCCTTACTTCTGTTCCCCTGTGGTGTCCATCTGCCTCATCTATGACTGGGACAAAACAGAATTGGTGGCATCTTAAGAGAGAGAGAGAGAGAGACTAGCAGATTTAGCAGATTTACCAGATACCATTGCATCATTCACCAGGAAAATTTCTGGGCCAAATCTCTGGGTTTTGAAAATGTCCTGAAAGTTATCAGACATCGTGCATTCGTGAACTTCATCAGAGCAAGGTGTCTGAATCATTGACAGTTTCAACATTTTCTACAGACGAAGTGGGGTGCTGGTCATGAGGATATTGTCTGCTTCTCCGGCAGCCGATGGTGAAGTCATTCAAAAGTTCTCACGAGGATTATGGAGATGAAAGAGGCTGTTCAGTATTTCTTGACGGAAAAGAGGCACGCCAGTGGCATGATTTAGCGATCTCAGGTGCTTGACCCGCTTACATTCCGTGCGGAGAATTTCCTGAATTGAAGCTTTAGTGCATGCCGACGTGTAGTTAGATCAGAGCTCTTCCTATCAAACTGGAACTCTTTTATTGTCAGCTTTAAAACTAGAATTTAACTCGTTTAAAAAAATCTGGAAACTGCAGTCAGTGGAACATCTCAACACGTGGCTGCATTATCTAAGCCCCAGCCTGACTTCCAGGCCAGAGAGGTTCCAAGATGTCCGTGCTCAAGACAGGACTCTGAACCTGGTAACTAGCCTCGTCTCTGTGAATATGATGGAGACTCTAGCTGACTTCAGGCCATTTATCTTCGTAACTCTCATTACTGTCATCTACCACACTGTCTACACTTAGCTATCACAGAAATAGTTCTTGTCATTAAATTACTAGTGAAAAAAATGAACAGTCAGTTTTCTCATGAACTGAATCTTTCATTGCTTTGTGCTGTATTGAAATACAGTGCTTATAAATGTAGTTCGTCTCTTTCTTTTAAACGATCTGAAAGTCGTTACATGCAGTCGAATTCAGAGCAGTTCTCAAGGGAGATATTTTGTAATGGGGAAACAAATCAGAGTAAAATGCTTGCATCCACACTGGTCCCAACTGACTGCTTTTATGTGTTTTTTACTCAACAAATTTCCCGCTATGCTTTCTCTTTGTCTCTCTCTCTCTCTCTCTCTTTCTCTGTCTCTCTTTATCTCTCTGTCTCTGTGTCTATCTGTCTCTCTTTCTGTATATCTCTCTGTGTGTCTCTCTGTCTCTATCTGTGTGTATGTCTCTCTCTCTCTATCTCTTTGTCTCGTGTCTGTCTGTGCCTCTCTCTGCATCTCTGTCTTTCTCTGCGTCTCTGTCTCTCTCTATCTCTGTCTGTGTGTGTGTCTCTCTCTCTGTCTCACACAAACAGTAGTTAGTAGTAGTAATTAATAGGTAGTAGTAGTAGTAGTAGTAGTAGTAGTAGTAGTAGTAGTAGTAGTAGTTGTAGTTGTTGTTGTTGTTGTAGTTAAAAGCCATTCATGTTTTCTTTCCAGTTCCGGCAAGTTTTATTACAGGCAGAATAACGTGTGTGTGTGTGAGACAGAGAGTAGTAATACAGCCTGCCGGAACTGGAAAGAAAACATGAATGGCTTTTAACTACTACTACTACTACTACTACTACTATTAATTACTACTACTAACTACTACTTACTACTAACAACTACTTACTACTACCACTGCTACTACTACTACTACCACCATTCATTCATTTGCATGTCCTTTTGTGGAACTTTGCCTCCCTAACAGCACTCCTGTGGGCCTCTCGGTTGTGAGCAAGATGCCCTGCTGCTCATGCATCCATTTGCAGATCATCAACGATGTCTTGCACCCATCTTCGCCTTGGTGTTCCTCTCTTTCTTTTTCCCATTATGCACCCTTGCAAGACGGTCTTCTATAGATTATCATGACGTTTAATGTGTCCAAAATATTTAAGTTTTCTCTCTTTAATATTCTTTACTAGGCAGCTTTCTTCAATATTAAGTTCTTGTAGTATGGATATATTTGTTCTTTTTTTTGTGTTCATGATATTTGAAGAACTCTTCTGTAGCATTTACATTCAAAGGCATTTATGTGTTTCTCAGCTGTTTTGTTAAGTGTCCAGGTCTCACAGGCATATGTTGTGATGGGAAGATGCATGCTCTTAAAAATCTTATTTTTGTAGTTCTGTCTGTTCCTCTCCACAGATTCTTTAGTTATTTTACTCTCTAAAGAGCGATAGATGTCCTCCTTTTACTACTACTACTACTACAACTAACTTCTACTACTAACTACTACTACTACTAACTACTAATTACTACTATTACTACTACTAACACTAATTACTACTACTACTACAACTAACTACTACTACTGCTACAACTAACTACTACCATTACTACTACTACTTACTACGACAACTAACTACTACTACTACCACCACTACTACTACTACTACAACAACTAACTACCACAATAACTAACTACTACCACTACTACAACTAACTACTACTACTACTACTACTACTACTACTACTACTTCAATTAACTACTACTACTACTACTACTACCATTCATTTGTATAGCAGCAACTTTGTGTCCTGTGTTTATTTGTTGAGTTACCGGGTCCATAGTTTATATGTTAGGTTAGATTGTGTATTAGTTTGTAGTGAGCCCTTTCATCTAAATCTGTTCGTTATCTGTGACTAGAGATCCTCTTTCAGGTTTGTTAAAATAGTTTATGTGTTCTCTTTTGTTTCTGCCGTGATACTAGTAAACAGTAGCCCCGTGGAATATTCTCTTTAAAAAGAAGAAAAAAATCAGCGGGTGAGAATTTGTAAGGCAGCCCCAGCACTCCTCCGTCCATGTGTAGTGCTGTCTGCCAGCTGCAGGTGACTAACAGATAAGTGCCTGCGCGCACTGCGGGTTTTACAGCCAGCTAATGCACATGTATTTGTAGGACCATGCTGGTTCCATGTTCACTTAACATAGTTTAGTGCCTTGCAGATCTCCACAAAACTATTAGTTTCAGCTTATCTCCCCTGTCTGCGCCTTGGCAGGCCTGCAAACTCACGATTCCTGTACCTGCTTGCAGTCTCTCTGTCTGTGCTTGTCTCAGCTGATGCTCGCATCAAGTTTCTGTTTAGTGGAGGACAATACCTAAACCATCGCGGTAATCGCCCAGTTTGTTTACGTTACCTGTTGGATATTTGAGAATCGCTCGTCTTTGAGTACTTCTTCCTATGTCGGGCTTGCCTTTTCTGTTTTTTTCTCTTTGATGGGTACAGTGTCAGTCAGTTAGGGCACATCTCTCTACACAAGACTGCCTCGACTTTCATGTATGCGTTTCTCTTACTCGCTTCAACTGTAATTCTACATGTCCTGCTCGTTGTTTTCCTTCATCACGGCATCTTCCATTCATTGTTTTCCTCCCACTCTGTATATTCTGCTGTTTTCCTCCCACTCTGTATATTTTACTGTTTTCCTCCCACTCTGTATATTTTACTGTTTTCCTCCCACTCTGTATATTTTACTGACTGTTTTCCTCACACTCTGTATATTCTACTGACTGTTTTCCTCCCACTCTGTATATTTTACTGTTTTCCTCCCACTCTGTATATTTTACTGTTTTCCTCCCACTCTGTATATTTTACTGTTTTCCTCCCACTCTGTATATTTTACTGACTGTTTTCCTCACACTCTGTATATTCTACTGTTTTCCTCACACTCTGTATATTCTACTGACTGTTTTCCTCCCACTCTGTATATTCTACTGACTGTTTTCCTCCCACTCTGTATATTTTACTGTATTCCTCCCACTCTGTATATTCTACTGTTTTCCTCACACTCTGTATATTCTACTGATTGTTTTCCTCACACTCTGTATATTCTACTGACTATTTTCCTCCCACTCTGTATATTTTACTGTATTCCTCCCACTCTGTATATTTTACTGTTTTCCTCACACTCTGTATATTCTACTGACTGTTTTCCTCACACTCTGTATATTCTACTGACTGTTTTCCTCACACTCTGTATATTCTACTGACTGTTTTCCTCACACTCTGTATATTCTACTGACTGTTTTCCTCACACTCTGTATATTCTACTGACTGTTTTCCTCACACTCTGTATATTCTACTGTTTTCCTCACACTCTGTATATTCTACTGACTGTTTTCCTCACACTCTGTATATTCTACTGACTGTTTTCCTCACACTCTGTATATTCTACTGTTTTCCTCACACTCTGTATATTCTACTGACTGTTTTCCTCACACTCTGTATATTCTACTGATTGTTTTCCTCACACTCTGTATATTCTACTGTTTTTCTCCCACTCTGTATATTTTACTGACTTTTTTCCTACCACTCTATATATTTTACTCACTATTTTCCTCCCACTCTGTATATTTTACTCACTATTTTCCTCCCACTTTGTATATTTTACTGACTGTTTTACTCGCACTCTGTATATTGTACAGATAAAAGAGATAACGACTGGTTCTAGTAATACAGGTAGATAGAGGTGTATGGTACAGTTTTACAAAGCGATAGAGGGAGTGAGAAAAGTGAGAAAAAAATACAATTAATAAAACACATACAACATCCAATATCTCGCCGTGAACCTTTTTCAGGGATCACATACAAAAACAAATACAACATATAATAAAAGAAAAAGGAAAAAGGAAAACTTAGCTTTATGTCATCCCTCCTTGTACACAATACAGCAGAATGCGCCATAAAGACAGGCTGGGAGATCACAGAGGAAAACTTAGCTTTGTGGCATCCCTCCTTGTACACAATACAGCAGAATGCGCCATAAAGACAGGCTGGGAGATCACAGAGGAAAACTTAGCTTTGTGGCATCCCTCCTTGTACACAATACAGCAGAATGCGCCATAAAGACAGGCTGGGAGATCACAGAGGAAAACTTAGCTTTATGTCATCCCTCCTTGTACACAATACAGCAGAATGCGCCATAAAGACAGGCTGGGAGATCACAGAGGAAAACTTAGCTTTATGTCATCCCTCCTTGTACACAATACAGCAGAATGCGCCATAAAGACAGGCTGGGAGATCACAGAGGAAAACTTAGCTTTATGTCATCCCTCCTTGTACACAATACAGCAGAATGCGCCATAAAGACAGGCTGGGAGATCACAGAGGAAAACTTAGCTTTATGTCATCCCTCCTTGTACACAATACAGCAGAATGCGCCATAAAGACAGGCTGGGAGACCACAGAGGAAAACAAATTGAACCAATCGGATGTTAGCGGCGGTGAAAGGGAAATAACGGTACGGGATGGGGAGGGGACGGGGCGCAGAAAAGAGATCAACAGGCAATAAATACCTCTAGGCCGCTAGAAAATAAAATGGAGAGGGGGGGGGGAGCTGGGAGATAACGTGAAACTGATGAATGAAGAACTACAGCGAAATGCACGGGGCTAAGACAAGAAAGAAGAGAAGAAATCGCAGAAAAAAGGTGGAAATCTAATTGTTAATTCCAGCTCGGTGGAGACAGCGGGCCTGGAAAAAAAGGCGCCGTTCTAGAGCCTTCCGAGATCGTACATCAGCAGAACAGGAGCGGATTGCACTAACAGAGACGTCACGTTTTCCCCTGTGGTTTCTTTGGCAAAAGTGTTTTGCCACAGGAGTCCATGCCTTCTTGGAAATATCGTTAAGATGTTGACAAAAACGGTCGTCTAAGCGTAAACTGGTCACCCCTATATACTTAATATCACAACGTTTGCACATAATGGCATAAATGACATTGCGTGAAGTGGAGGTGAAGCCCTCCTGAACTGATAACGTGGATTTAGGGAAGGAGATCTGGCTAACCTCAACAACAAACGGCCAAGTGTTGCATCTACGACGTCTGGAACGTCTGGTACCATAAAAAGAGTCCTCCATCTTAAGGTGACTTCTAATTAAAAGATCCCTGAGGTTCCTGTCCCCAAAGAGTTCACGTGTATCAAGATCGGTCTGGAGGAGATGGAGATGGCGAAACTTAACTGCCAAACTATGAGGGTACTAATTTGACTCTGTCCGAGCTACAGGGCAGTTTAGGAGTGAGGGCCTGTTGCCGCGATATATGGCTGATGCTGTTCTAAGACGACATGAGAGCACGTTGTGGATAACCGCTTTGGCGGAAGAAATCTAACATCATGTGAGGTTGATCATGGAAGTCGCAACCTAAGAAGCTGGGAGGAAGGAATAGAGTCCTTACACGATATGGGGTGAGAGGAAGAGTACAAGAGATAACTGTAAGAGTCTGTAGGTTTATATTGGACAGAAGTGGTATGTCTGGTAGGACCAATAGTGTTGGCAATGTCGAGAAAGTTAGCGGAAGTACCAGAAACATGGGAGGTGAAAGAAATGACAGGATTGAACTTCTTAAAAAAACTAATGAATTTGTCAAGGTCTTCCTCTGGCATAGATGTGATCCCAATGCCATCATCTATATAGCATATATATAACACTAGAAAAGGATCTCCAGAACCTTGTTTCGAAATGACTCATGAAAAGACATGTGTAGCAGGGGCCCATTTTGTACCCATGACCACACCGCTAATTTGGTCGAAGTACAGGCCGTTGAATTCAAACGAGTTGAGTTCGAGAACAAGTCGTGTAAGGCGCAGAATAATAGACGCAGGAATAGAGGGATGGTGTCTTTTGTTGAGAAAGAACTCGACAGTCTGAAGTGCCTGATCATGTGGGATGGATGTGTACAAGGACACTACATCAAGAGTGAAGATATGGTAAGTGTGGCTAGGCAGGAGTGTAAAGGTCTCAAAAGCAGTGAGAGCGTGATAAGTGTCCATCAGATAAGAAGGCAGACTAGTGACAAGAGGTTGAAAGACGCTATCAGAGATTTATTCTGTAGGGCAGGAGCAAGCTGAAACTATGGACCCCCCTGTGTTGCCTGGTTTGTGTATCTTGGGAAGTAGATAAAAGGGTGGCTTCTCTAAACAGCTGTCACGAATTTCTAGCAGAGGGAGAAAAATCAGTCTCACGGACGAGTTCGTTGATCGTGTCACGAACCTGGTGATTGTTGGCCAGAGTCGGATGTGTTTGTTGTTGTATGTAATCCTTGAGAAAGGCTTACGCCAAAATATTGGATGTTGTATGTTTTTCATTATTTGTACTTTTCTCACTCCCTCTATCGCTTTGTAAAACTGTACCATACACCTCTATCCACCTGTATATCCTACTAACTGTTTTCATCCCAATCTGTATATTCTTCTGACTGTTCTACTCACATTCTTTATGTGACACTCCTTGTGTTGCTTTTTACTCTATATGTTTTCATCCCACACTCACTGTATGTTCTACCATCTGTATGTTCCACTCACTGTTCTCATCCAACACTGTATGTTCTACCCTCTGTATGTTCCACTCACTGTTCTCATCTCACTGTGTATGTTCTACTCTCATTATGTTCCATTCACTTTTCTCATCTTACTCTGTATATATTTATATATATACACATTTCTCACAGAACGAGGCAGTGAGGGTGGTGTTGGGTTGCACCAGGGATACTCCTGTGGCGGCCATGAGCTTTCTGCTTGATTTGCTGAGTGTGAGGTCAACTCAGGTATGCTCAGGTAAAGGCTCACATCAGGGTTGCTGGCATGAAGGAGCTGGGGTTGACGCATCAAACGAGGTAGATCCTGGTATATATATATATATATATATATATATATATATATATATATACACACACACACACACACAGATGGCTCAGTGACTTGGAGCAGCAGAAGTGGTTGGGGTTTTGTTGCCTGCCACAATGGCACAGGGTTCATGAGCCATTGAAGTCACTACTTCAAGAATGAAAATTGAGGTTGTGTCGGCGGCAGTGGAACAACTAGTTGCTCATGGTGTAGTTCATGGTGTCATTGTGACGGATTCGCAGAGTATGCTTCGTAAGATGGAGAAAATATTGCTTGGAAAAGAATGTGTTCTGTTAAGTCAGTCAGCTGTGATGAGCCTTAAAGCAGGTTGCTTAATTATTGCATGATGTTCACATCCAGTGAGCCAGGTTGCAACTTATCAAGTTATATAGACCTTAATGATGGTATTGGTACTTCTGTTTGGGGTCTGCATTTTAAACATCTACAGACAAACTTTCCATCAGGTTTGGTCGTTCTCTCAGTGGGAAAATAGCACCACAGAACATTATTATTAACTTATACTGATTTTAATGGTACACTGGATAATGATGTGATGCATGTGACAGTGGCACGAACAATTCCAAGAACACATGTTGGGATGTAACTTTAAGGCATCGACATAGAATAATTTCTCAGCGTCTACTAGTGTCCTAAGACTTCAGCACCAAGGGATTCTGCTGATACATTCTGTCCTTATGATCTATTATATACTAGCTACACATTTCACAGACTGGCTAAACTACAACCTCCTAACCAAAATAGAACTTCAACTCTTACTAAATCCTAAGTCCTAACCATCATTTTCCTTTTTTCCTATCTTGTCTGCTCTTTTTTTCATCTGCTAGTTCAAGTGTCACACTGTCCTTTTTTCTAGCCGAGTGACAACCAGAGGCGGGTTTTCCCGATCACTCTGTCCTTATTCTAATTTACTGCTACATTTATCCCCCTCCCCCTCCCCCAAAATTTCATATTTCTCACAAAATATGAACCATAATACAATCAATACAGTCGATAATAATTTTTAAAATGCTTATCCTTCCAAGTCCGAGTACAAAATAATTTCCACATCAAAAAGAGCACATGCTTTCACGTTAAGTTGCTCAATTATATGTGGTCCATGTCCACATGTCCTAATCAGCACATGAATTCTCATGCCTCCAGCTGTATACAAGTATCTTCTTTCTACTTCATGCGTGAATCCACATATGATAAACTCTGCTATGAATTCGCATGCGTTAAACTGGAATAACTCAAAGCGTATTATGAGTATAACCAACCATAATACACGGATCTACCTGCATTCGCTCAATGATGCAGGGATCTACCTACATGCATTGAAAACCCGCAAAGCATAAATCCACGTGCAATGCGTAGGAATAGTTCAATCACTTATTCCTCTACAAAAATCATGTTACACCTCCTGGTAACACTATGTCTTAAACAGGAACAATGTTGAACAATTTAATCCTATAATATCAGTGACACATCTATGTCTAATCATGGATCTTCAAGTTGTAAACAATTATATGACAATCCAGTCATGTAGGGCAAACTTGCCTTCCTACCAAAGTCATAATCAGTCATATCTCTCTCTCTCTCTCTTTCTCTCTCTCTCTCTCTCTCTCTCTCTCTCTCTCTCTGTCAGTGATGTCCGCTAAACTCCAGATGTGAACTCCGAGTAGTCAGCACAACCATAGCTCCAATAGCAGAGACCTCAGTGGGGTACTTAGGCTCTGGAATGTGCTATGTCATATATATGGGAATACATTTGCATAAAAAGTAATAAACTCTACCTATATTATCCGTATTACTTCCAAATGTAATGACTGAAATTATGATCAGGGCATTACTGCATCTAATAATCCCATTAATACTAATTAAACTGAAAGAGAAGCATTCAAAATCTAAATAATATGCAGCAACCATCTCAGTGCAGATCAAGTTGCCAGCCCACCACAGGTATGTGACACTGGAACTTCAAGTTATACGCTTAATCTCAAGCACGTCAGAAAACCCGTACCACCAAGGACAGGCTCTGGGTCTGGGAGTCTTGTCACCATCAGGTCCACAACCCATAATCAGTTTATTGAAATAATCAAAATACTAACTTTTCTAATTAATACACAACTTAGTAATGTTCATTATACCAACAATGTTCCATATATTGTCCACGACAATCACTGAAATGACAATATCTCTTCCTGAATAATTGTTCCAGAAGTGGTAACAGTGTCAAAACATTGAAAGATAACATCTCCTTTTGATAGTCCCAGTCAACTCAGATGAGAAACACACTTCGTAGGTTGGAGGAATGATAAACTTGCCATGGTAAAAAAACAACCAAAGATGCATGGAGCTCAGCTGGACAGCCAATCATTCAAGCAGTGACTTCAGCAGTTTCGGCTGAAACAGTAACTTCCTAGCCACAGTTCCAGGTACAGATGGTTCCAACCAGGCAGTTCAGGAAGCGAACAGGGCAGTGACAGGAAACAGGCATTCACTTGCAGGGGAGACCTAGACTCTTGGGCCCCCTCTATCTCCGTGAACATCAGGGCAGGATCAGGATACTTGCAATCCGGGAGGCATCGATCAGGAGAGCCTGGGATGGCCCCCTCCAAGAACAGCAAACCAGAGAGCCTGGGATGGCCCCCTCCAATAACAGCAAACCAGAGAGCCTGGGATTGCCCCCTCCAAGAACAGCAAACCAGAGAGCCTGGGATGGCCCCCTCCAAGAACAGCAAACCAGAGAGCCTAGGGATGGCCCCCTCCAAGAACAGGAAACCAGAGAGCCTAGGGATGGCCCCCTCCAAGGACAGCAAACCAGAGAGCCTAGGGATGGCCCCCTCCAAGAACAGCAAGAGCCGGGTGGCCTCCAGAAACAGCAAACCAGAGAGCCTAGGGATGGCCCCCTCCAGGAACAGGAAACCAGAGAGCCTATGGACGAACCCCTCCAGGAACAGGAAACTGGAGAGCCTAGGTTTAGCCCCCTTGTCGTAGCACAGGCAGGATAGAAGGAGATGACATCACTGCAACGTACGACCGTACGACAATCACATGTGCCACAATTTCCTTGGATATAATCCAATGACCAAAATATATGCAAACAGGTGACCAGACTTGTGCCACCACTCCAACCGTGAGACAGTGCCAATCACAAGGCACCAAATAAAACAGTGCAGAGCAGCGTTATAAAGTTATATTGATTTTAATGGTACACTGGATGACGATATGACGAATGTGACAGTGGCATGAATAATTTCAAGAACACATGTTAGGACGTAACTTCAAGGCATCAACATAGAATAAGTTACCGGCGTCTAATAGTGTCCTAAGACTTCGTCGCCATGGGATTCTGCTGCTACGTTCAATCCTAATGATCTATCACATACTAGCTACGCATTTCACAAACTGACTAAACTACAACTTCCTAACCAAAATAGAACTTCAACTCTAACTAAATCCTAAGTCCCAACCGTCAGTTTCCTTTTTCCTTCATCTTATCGTCTGCGCTTTTTTCGTCTGTTAGTTCAAGGGTCGCGTTTTGCTTTTTTCTAGCCGAGTGACAACTACTTTGCGAACTACTTTGCGAGCCCTATGTAACGTTTAACGGCACGGGAAGGATATACGATAAGAAGACAATCAGAGGATCGGGTTTTCCCGATCACACTATACTTATTCTAATATACTGTTACAGCCTAACGTGGCTTTATTATCTATGGCATGCGAGAGTACACGGCAGTGAAGTGGCAGATAAGCTTACTGATCAGGCTAAAATAATTGACAGGCTGAGAATGGACAAGGGTGACATTGCTAAAGCCGTATTGGAAAGACTGCGGAAAATGAAGACTGGAATAGAAGAACAGTGTAATTGAAGCGATTGCTGGAGTTAGGACAAACTAAGCCCGCTGGTAGGAAATCTGAACTGTTTGACAGAAAACACATGGTAAAGAAGCAACACTTGATGGGAACTATTAGCAAACATATTCTTGGATGGATGCTGCGGCATGCGGCGGGGCATATATGTGGGGGCTGTCGTGAATTCAGTGACGCCGGAGTCTGAATCTGAACCTTTCTCAATGAAAGAACTATACCTGAACTATGATTAAAAATGATTTTTAACATTTTTCTTTAATCTGTGTAGTGATGTATCTCTATGTGTCTTACCTGTCTGTTCGCAAATTTTCAAAGCTTATCTCTTATCTGTTTACCGGTGTCTCTTCATAGCTTATCTCTTATCTGTCTGCTCGCAGATCTTCAGAGCTTATCTGTTTATTGATGTATCTCCACATCTTTTATCTGATTAATCGCGTATTTCCAAAGCTTATCTCTTATCTGTCTGTCCGCGTATATTTGAGCTTTATCTTATTTTTCTATGTGTATTCTCAGCTTTCCTAACTTGTTCACTTCTTGTTGATGGCTGCACGTGTTGTGAAGTGAGGTTTTACATTGATGTGCGTGAGCTGGGGCCGCCTGATGACTGCTCGTGTGTGTCATAATCTGGCCTGCTAGTGACGGTAACACGAGAGGTCGTTGATTAGAGAGAACCTTTCCCTAATCATGGACCACAATAAACAACACTTTTTTTTTGTTATTGCTCAGTTGTTCTTGTCTGCTCACAGCCGGCATTAAGGTTTCTGTTAAAATAATGGGTTATCTGCCCGTCTCTGTGTATGTGTTTGGGTCATGCTCCGAGATAGTGGGTTATAGATGAACATGTTGAAATAAGGTGAGCTTATAAAGCCGTCATGTATAGCAGGTCCTACAATAAACAGATGGAAGTCCTTCCTGGAAAGCTGTACAGTTTATTCGTCAGATGCGGCCATCTTCTCGTAGTGGAGCATCGAACTAAGAAAAGTTTGGCACATGCAGTAACCTCAGTAACTTGTATACTGAGATACCAACTGGAGCAAACATTAGTAATGATATTTGTTATAGTTAATAGTGTCCTAAGACTTCGTCGCCATGGGATTCTGCTGCTACGTTCAATCCTAATGATCTATCACATACTAGCTACGCATTTCACAAACTGACTAAACTACAACTTCCTAACCAAAATAGAACTTCAACTCTAACTAAATCCTAAGTCCCAACCGTCAGTTTCCTTTTTCCTTCATCTTATCGTCTGCGCTTTTTTCGTCTGTTAGTTCAAGGGTCGCGTTTTGCTTTTTTCTAGCCGAGTGACAACTACTTTGCGAACTACTTTGCGAGCCCTATGTAACGTTTAACGGCACGGGAAGGATATACGATAAGAAGACAATCAGAGGATCGGGTTTTCCCGATCACACTATACTTATTCTAATATACTGTTACAGCCTAACGTGGCTTTATTATCTATGGCATGCGAGAGTACACGGCAGTGAAGTGGCAGATAAGCTTACTGATCAGGCTAAAATAATTGACAGGCTGAGAATGGACAAGGGTGACATTGCTAAAGCCGTATTGGAAAGACTGCGGAAAATGAAGACTGGAATAGAAGAACAGTGTAATTGAAGCGATTGCTGGAGTTAGGACAAACTAAGCCCGCTGGTAGGAAATCTGAACTGTTTGACAGAAAACACATGGTAAAGAAGCAACACTTGATGGGAACTATTAGCAAACATATTCTTGGATGGATGCTGCGGCATGCGGCGGGGCATATATGTGGGGGCTGTCGTGAATTCAGTGACGCCGGAGTCTGAATCTGAACCTTTCTCAATGAAAGAACTATACCTGAACTATGATTAAAAATGATTTTTAACATTTTTCTTTAATCTGTGTAGTGATGTATCTCTATGTGTCTTACCTGTCTGTTCGCAAATTTTCAAAGCTTATCTCTTATCTGTTTACCGGTGTCTCTTCATAGCTTATCTCTTATCTGTCTGCTCGCAGATCTTCAGAGCTTATCTGTTTATTGATGTATCTCCACATCTTTTATCTGATTAATCGCGTATTTCCAAAGCTTATCTCTTATCTGTCTGTCCGCGTATATTTGAGCTTTATCTTATTTTTCTATGTGTATTCTCAGCTTTCCTAACTTGTTCACTTCTTGTTGATGGCTGCACGTGTTGTGAAGTGAGGTTTTACATTGATGTGCGTGAGCTGGGGCCGCCTGATGACTGCTCGTGTGTGTCATAATCTGGCCTGCTAGTGACGGTAACACGAGAGGTCGTTGATTAGAGAGAACCTTTCCCTAATCATGGACCACAATAAACAACACTTTTTTTTTGTTATTGCTCAGTTGTTCTTGTCTGCTCACAGCCGGCATTAAGGTTTCTGTTAAAATAATGGGTTATCTGCCCGTCTCTGTGTATGTGTTTGGGTCATGCTCCGAGATAGTGGGTTATAGATGAACATGTTGAAATAAGGTGAGCTTATAAAGCCGTCATGTATAGCAGGTCCTACAATAAACAGATGGAAGTCCTTCCTGGAAAGCTGTACAGTTTATTCGTCAGATGCGGCCATCTTCTCGTAGTGGAGCATCGAACTAAGAAAAGTTTGGCACATGCAGTAACCTCAGTAACTTGTATACTGAGATACCAACTGGAGCAAACATTAGTAATGATATTTGTTATAGTTAGTAGTTCTGCAGTTGTCAGTTATAGAGCTTTGATATCTGTTGATGTGGCAGACAGTCTGGCTCGGTCATAGAGTAGGGGCAATGTGTCAGCTGACATTTTATTATTGTAGCTTTCCTGATTGTTCCTGAAAAGAACTCAGCATGTCATTTGTCTGACCAAACGCGGGCATAGCTTGCTAGCCTTGCGTTAGTGAGACATCACACCAGTGTACACTTTGTGTTAATGTGACATCATATCATTGTATGCCATGCTTTAGTGTGACATCATATCATTGTATTCCATGCTTTAGTGTGACATCATATCATTGTATGCCATTCTTTAGTGTGACATCATATCATTGTATGCCATGCTTTAGTGTGACATCATATCATTGTATGCCATGCTTTAGTGTGACATCATATCATTGTATGCCATGCTTTAGTGTGACATCATATCATTGTATGCCATTCTTTAGTGTGACATCATATCATTGTATGCCATTCTTTAGTGTGACATCATATCATTGTATGCTATGCTTTAGTGAGACATCATATCATTGTATGCCATGCTTTAGTGAGACATCACATCATTGTATGCCATGCTTTAGTGAGACATCATATCATTGTATGCCTTGCGTTAGTGAGACATCACACCAGTGTACACTTGTGTTAATGAGACATCACATCAGTGTATGCCTTGCTTTAGTGAGTCATCATATCAGTGTATGGCGTGTTATTCTAGCGACAGTGGGACATCACACCATTTCGTTTACATTACATGAGACACGACACAGATATAATATACTGAAGTTGTGATGTTCTAGTAGCAGGGATGTAAGTGTAGTTTAACATCTCTTGCAGTCTTTGAAATAAACACAAGATCAGGACCTTTGTTCCCTGTATCTCAGTGTCCAGATAAACAGTATTCGATGAGCGAGTTTTCTCTCACAGTATAAACTTGTATGTTTTAGTGTCTGATCAAAAGTGTGTGTCTCGGTGTGTGGTTAAACGTGTTTGTCTTGGTGTCTGGTTAAACGTGTGTGTCTTGGTGTTTCGGGTTAAAAGTCTGTCTTGGTGTCTGGTTAAACGTTTAAGTCTTGGTGTGTCGGGTTAAAAGTCTGTCGTGGTGTCTGGTTAAACGTGAGTGTATTGGTGTGGTTACATCCAGTACTTCTGCCTTGACCGTATAGAGCCTCTTACTGTAGGTAAACACCGGCTAACAAAAACAAAAACTATTAGTAATAGAAGCAAAATGTTAAAGTGCTCCCATGGTGCTAATGAGATCTAATAGACTTTCATTATGGCAGGTTACTTGGCAGCTTTTCTGTTTACATGATGTCATCTGTATCTCCAGCCACGCCCCGATGTCTACAGAAATCATCAGATCTCTTTCTTCTCTGCGTAGTTTCTTGTTCCACATTGCCTTTCGTGTTAGTGTTTGTAGTGTTTGTTTCTTTATGTTGTATTTTTATTGCTGTTTTTAGTCTTTCAGTCAGTTTTTGTTCTGTCTGTGTTGCTGTTTTTTTAGTGTTTCTGCCAGTTTTTGTTTTATTTCTGTCAGTTTTTGTTGTGTTTCTGTTGCTGTTTTTTTTTTACTGTTTCTGTCAGTTTTTGTTGTGTTTCTGTTGCTGTTTTTTTTTACTGTTTCTGTCAGTTTTTGTTGTGTTTCTGTTGCTGTTTTTAGTTTTTCTGTCAGTTTTTGTTGTGTTTCTGTTGCTGTATGTTGTGTAGCTCGGCCTGATTTTCTAGCCTATCTGTGTGTGTCTAGTGTATGTTGTGTAGCTCGGCTTGATTTTCTAGCCCATTTGTGTGTGTCTAGTGTATGTTGTATAGCTCGACTTGATTTTCTAGCCCATCTGTGTGTGTTGTATAGCTCGACTTGATTTTCTAGCCCATCTGTGTGTGTCTAGTGTATGTTGTGTAGCTCGACTTGATTTTCTAACCCATCTGTGTGTGTCTAGTGTATGTTGTATAGCTCGACTTGATTTTCTAACCCATCTGTGTGTGTCTAGTGTATGTTGTGTAACTCGGCTTGATTTTCTAACCCATCTGTGTGTGTAGTGTATATTGTATGGCTCGGCTTGATTTTCTAGCCCATCTGTGTGTGTAGTGTATATTGTATGGCTCGGCTTGATTTTCTAGCCCATCTGTGTGTGTCTAGTGTATGTTGTCTCTAGTTCACCATAAACCAACCAGTGACTTCCTCCACATACACTGTCTGTCTCTAGTTTACCATAAACCAACCAGTGACTTATCCTCCACACACACACTCTGTCTCTAGTTTACCATAAACCAACCAGTGACTTATCCTCCACACACACTGTCTGTCTCTAGTTCACCATAAACCAACCAGTGACTTATCCTCTACACACACACTCTGTCTCTAGTTTACCATAAACCAACCAGTGACTTATCCTCCACACACACTGTCTGTCTCTAGTTCACCATAAACCAACCAGTGACTTATCCTCTACACACACACTGTCTCTCTAGTTCACCATAAACCAACCAGTGACTTATCCTCCACACACACACTCTTTCTCTCTCTAGTTCACCATAAACCAACCAGTGACTTATCCTCCACACACACACTCTTTCTCTCTCTAGTTCACCATAAACCAACCAGTGACTTATCCTCCACACACACACTCTTTCTCTCTCTAGTTCACCATAAACCAACCAGTGACTTATCCTCCACACACACTCTGTCTCTCTCTAGTTCACCATAAACCAACCAGTGACTTATCCTCCACACACACACTGTCTCTCTAGTTCACCATAAACCAACCAGTGACTTATCCTACACACACACACACTCTTTCTCTCTCTAGTTCACCATAAACCAACCAGTGACTTATCCTCCACACACACACACTCTTTCTCTCTCTAGTTCACCATAAACCAACCAGTGACTTATCCTCTACACACACACTGTCTCTCTAGTTCACCATAAACCAACCAGTGACTTATCCTCCACACACACACACTCTTTCTCTCTCTAGTTCACCATAAACCAACCAGTGACTTATCCTCCACACACACACTGCCTCTCTAGTTCACCATAAACCAACCAGTGACTTATCCTCCACACACACACACACTGCCTCTCTAGTTCACCATAAACCAACCAGTGACTTATCCTCCACACACACACACTGTCTCTCTCTATTTCAGCATAAACCAACCAGTGACTTATCCTCCACACACACACACTCTTTCTCTCTCTAGTTCACCATAAACCAACCAGTGACTTATCCTCCACACACACACACACACTCTTTCTCTCTCTAGTTCACCATAAACCAACCAGTGACTTATCCTCCACACACACACACTGTCTCTCTCTATTTCAGCATAAACCAATCAGTGACTTATCCTCCACACACACACTGCCTCTCTAGTTCACCATAAACCAACCAGTGACTTATCCTCCACACACACACACACTGCCTCTCTCTAGTTTATCATAAAACAACCAGTGACTTATCCTCCACACACACACTGCCTCTCTAGTTCACCATAAACCAACCAGTGACTTATCCTCCACACACACACACACTGTCTCTCTCTAGTTCACCATAAACCAACCAGTGACTTATCCTCTACACACACACTCTTTCTCTCTCTAGTTCACCATAAACCAACCAGTGACTTATCCTCCACACACACACACACTGCCTCTCTCTAGTTCACCATAAACCAACCAGTGACTTATCCTCTACACACACACTCTTTCTCTCTCTAGTTCACCATAAACCAACCAGTGACTTATCCTCCACACACACACACACACACACACTGTCTCTCTCTAGTTTATCATAAAACAACCAGTGATTTATCCTCCACACACACACACACACACACACACACTGTCTCTCTCTAGTTTATCATAAAACAACCAGTGACTTATCCTCCACACACACACACACACACACACACACTGTCTCTCTCTAGTTTATCATAAAACAACCAGTGACTTATCCTCCACACACACTGTCTCTCTCTAGTTTATCATAAAACAACCAGTGACTTATCCTCCACACACACACTGTCTCTCTCTAGTTTATCATAAAACAACCAGTGACTTATCCTCCACACACACACTGTCTCTCTCTAGTTTATCATAAAACAACCAGTGACTTATCCTCCACACACACACACACACACACACACTGTCTCTCTCTAGTTTATCATAAAACAACCAGTGACTTATCCTCCACACACACACACACACACACACACACTGTCTCTCTCTAGTTTATCATAAAACAACCAGTGACTTATCCTCCACACACACACTGTCTCTCTCTAGTTCATCCTAAAACAACCAGTGATTTATCCTTCACACACACACACACTCTCTCTCTCTTTCTCTCTGTCTCTCTCTCACCATAAACCAACCATTGGCTTATCCTCCACATACATACACACACACACTGTCGCTCTTTCATCATAAACCAACTATTGGCTTATCCTCCACATACATACACACACACACACTGTCGCTCTTTCATCATAAACCAACTATTGGCTTATCCTCCACATACATACACACACACACACTGTCGCTCTTTCATCATAAACCAACTATTGGCTTATCCTCCACATACATACACACACACACACTGTCGCTCTTTCATCATAAACCAACTATTGGCTTATCCTCCACATACATACACACACACACTGTCGCTCTTTCATCATAAACCAACCATTGGCTTATCCTCCACATACATACACACACACACACTGTCGCTCTTTCATCATAAACCAACTATTGGCTTATCCTCCACATACATACACACACACACTGTCTCTCTCACCATAAACCAACCATTGACTCTCTCTTTCTCTTGTTCACTATAAATCAACTATTGGTTTATCCTCCACACGCGCACATCCACTGTCTCTTTCTCTCGTTCTCTATAAATCACATTGGCTCATCCTCCACACACACTTTTCATGTGAGTGTTTGTGCGCTTTATCTTACACCTGCATACATATTTCACATTTATCTTACACCCGCATACATATTTCACATTTATCTTACACCCGCATACATATTTCACATTTATCTTACACCCGCATACATATTTCACATTTATCTTACACCTGCATACATATTTCACAATTATTTTACACCCGCATACATATTTCACATTTATCTTACACCCGCATACATATTTCACATTTATCTTACACCCGCATACACATTTCACATTTATCTTAAACCCGCATACATATTTCACATTTATCTTCCACCCGCATACACATTTCACATTTATCTTCCACCTGCATACACATTTCACATTTATCTTCCACCCGCATACACATTTCACATTTATCTTCCACCCGCATACACATTTCACATTTATCTTCCACCCGCATACACATTTCACATTTATCTTCCACCCGCATACACATTTCACATTTATCTTCCACCCGCATACACATTTCACATTTATCTTCCACCCGCATACACATTTCACATTTATCTTACACCCGCATACACATTTCACATTTATCTTACACCCGCATACATGTTTCATATTTAGCTTAGGTAAGCTGACAGATGTCATAGTTATCTTACACACGCTTGAGTTGACGTTGGAGATAGACAACATAGACTATGTTTTATGTGGCCCTTCTTTTCCCCTTATACCTAACTTGATATCCACTTTGCCCGCCAGAATGAACATATCACGCCATCAGTTCACATAATAATAACAACGGTTAATCTCTAAATGAAGCTCATTAACTACGCTTTTTAAAGGCTTTACTTAGTGAATGTTTTCTCCGTTGTGTGTGCATTATGTTAGCTGAAGACTAGTCAGTATATGCCTTGTGCTGCGAGATAGCCAAGTTTTTTAGTGCGGTCTACTCTCGTCCTACAGGAGCCCGTGGTTCAGTTTCCAGCCAATTCTCTCATGTCTAAAAAGCGCTTTGTTCTCTTAGAACCAGGCAATATGTCGGCTTAAGTGGCCTGACCAGTATTTGCTGACATCAGGGCCTCGTTGACTTGACAACAGATTTTGACGGATTTTCTAATATACATTTATGTAAAATAAACTGGAGCAGTTACAGGCATTACTTACATTATGTAACATACCTGTCAGTTAAAATAGGAGACATTTCTCACAGATCAGTGATAGAAATTAACCATTTAAAAATGGATTTTAAAAATGAAGAAAAAAACTTGTAACGTAACATATTTGCTCCCTACCACAAGTCCTGATCTAATATTGTTCTTGCAGTACTCGATCTCATTCACTGTACTTCATGTAAGTACTCATCTCTCATTGCAGATTCGTGCGCGCGCACACATACACACACACTCACACACTCTCACACTGAAGTGCCTTAGCAAGTGATTTCACTTTCTCAGATATTTATCTCTTGTCCCATCCTCGTCCACATCTCTACATCCATATCTCAGCGTCCACATCTCAACATCCACATCACATCTTCCACATCTCAACATCCACATCACAGCATTCACATCTCATCGTCCTGTTCGTGTGCTGGACTGTTAGAAGTTACTTTACATTGACTTGGTGTCTAGGGTACACGTACTTATTACTTTACTTACAGATATACAGAAGTTACTTTACATTGACTTGGTGTCTAGGGTACACGTACTTATTACTTTACTTACAGATACAAGGTGCGACAGTTAAGTAATGAGACTAATTCCATAAAAAATAAAATTAACACTTGAAGATATAACCTGTATTTTATTCAAAGTACCCACCTTGTGCATTGATACAGCGAGTGGCACTATCTAATAAACACTGGAACGACCTCTGCAGTTCTTCTGTTGGTATGGCCCTTACACTCGATGTTACGGCCCTTTGGATGTTATCATTA
This sequence comes from Achatina immaculata, assembly GCA_009760885.1. Classification (NCBI taxonomy): domain Eukaryota; kingdom Metazoa; phylum Mollusca; class Gastropoda; order Stylommatophora; family Achatinidae; genus Lissachatina; species Lissachatina immaculata. The sequence continues at coordinate 31,471,323 of CM019708.1, forward strand.
TCGTCAGAGAAGCGTCCTTTCAATGGTAACTTTAATTTTAGGAAGAGAAAATAATCGCAGGGAGACAACTCTGGGGAATAGGGCGGATGGTTGAGAACACACACACTTGTTTCTGGGCCGAACATTCATGTATAACTATCGCCCGGTGAGCTGGTGCATTATCAGGAAGAGGGAAACAACTGCCAGGTGTTGAATACTCGGGTCGGACTCGGAGAATCCTTTTCAATAGGCGTTTCAAAATACTTGAATAAACTTTGGCAGTGACAGTCTGTCCCTCTTGAATAAATTCATTGTGAATAACTCCTTTGCTGTAGTAGAAGCACGTCAACATTGTCTTCACTTTCGACTGTTTGCCTTTTGGTGATGATGATGACTTCCATTGAGCACTTTGGCGTTTAGTTGTGGGGCCATAGCGGAAAATCCATGTTTCATCCTCTGTAACAGTAATATTTAAGAAATTTTTATTTGTGCGACACGTTTTGATGATGTCTTTTGCGTAGTCAACACGCTGATGTTTTTGGTTATCAGACAACGAATGTGGTACAAACCGGCAGGCAACTTTTTTCTCCACTGAAATTTTATGAATAGTCTCTCAGTTAACACCAGATTCATCTGCCATCATCATCACAGTCAAACACCAATCTTCTTGTATCCGTTCTCTGACTTTTGCAATGAGTTCCTCATTACGAGCAGAAATTGGACATCCATGTCTAGTTGCATTTGTAATCATTTCCACGCCACTTTTGAATCGTGAATACCACCTGAATATCTGTGCACGAGATAAAAATTATCCCCCATAAACTTGTGGCATAAATTCAACTGTCTCATTGGCACTTTTTCCAAGTTTTAAACAGAATTTAAAGTTAGCTTTTTGGTACATGCTGATTACGTGACAGTGCACCTCTAACTAGGTCAGCAAAATGGCGGCTTGTTTGTCCTCTGCTTATCAGGCGGCGAAGAAAAATTGCCAGATCATAGATGAAGGTTACCTTTTTGGATTCCATGCTTTTTGCTTCATAGATGGTATTTTTGTCTTGGCCATAATAAAATCAGTCTCATTACTTAATTGTCGGACCTTGTATATCATCATTTCTAAGAAGACATTCTCTCTTTGCTAATGTTAGCACTTAGCACGTGTGGTATTGATTTATGCCAACTTGGAATGGTTTAGCCGACCTGGCTAATATTAATCATCAGTAACATGTAGTCTAATTCGCTTGTCTGTCCCAACTTGTCAGTGTTCACGCAGGCACCTCCCTGCTAGCTCCATGTACTGTGTGACTGCGGTTTCTAGCTACATGTGGTATAGACCACTTTGTTTACCTTACACCAGTGTTATTTGTTAATGTTTGTGTTAAGCATATGTTATGTGGCCAATGTTCTGTTTATACTAACCGCGAGAACAAGACTGCATCTAGCAATGTACTGCTACACTTCTGACAGGAGTCTTGTGCTTCCTTCTGGTCCTGTCTGAGTTTGTCATCCAGACTGCAGTAGCCGTGCTTAGCTGCTGAACTTATCTCACTGTCCGTCCACACAAGATAGAATCGGCCATGATGTGACTTCTTTATTTCTAATATTATAGCCCAGCTGAATGTGAAAGGAAATAGAGAAATGCTTACTTGTCTGAAGCACACCACAACTACAAATCAGATTCAGTGCTGTATGAAATATGCCAGAGTCAGTTTTCTTTATCAGATGTTCTAGTTCACTGAGATTCTCCTTTCTGCTGGAGTTCATAACTTAGCAAGTACGTTCTTCCAAGTGGAAAGAAGTAATTAACCAGCGCTTTCTCCAAGTTTTTGTACAAACGTAACTTTATAACGGAACTCCATAACAGAACTTTGAGCACCGTCTAGTCTACATTAGAGGAAGCCGTCATGAGATAGGTTTCATCATGTTTTCCAGACAGTGTAGCTTTCTTTATAATCATCATCCTTTCTGTACAATGTAGGTTTGTTTATAATCATGACGGTTTCTGCACAGTGTAGGTTTATTTATAATCATGACGGTTTCCAGAGAATCAAGTCAGTGACTGATATATTTAATAAGAATGTTCAGACATAGAGGCACGATTTCGGATAGGTAACGGGGAAAAGAATGGATGATTAGCTGTGATATGTTTATACTGTTAGTAGTTGAATAGTCGCTAGTTGAACGATAGTTAAGCATGCTCATGTTGTTACTTGTTTGATAAGTTAACATTCTTATTAACACATTCACTGCTGTGATACTATTACACTATAAGCCAATCAGATAGAAAGAAATCTAAAAACAAGCTAAATAAATAAACTTGAGCCAGTAGTAAATGATGGCTTGTCATTCCTGGTCGTGCAGAAACTTTCTAGTGGTTGCAGAGGAGATGTCAGTGAGTAAATAATGCAGAATAATAAAAGAAAGTAAACTGAGCTGCACCTGCAGCACGGCAGAGAAGAAAGCGCTTCAACAAAACTACCCGTCTGTACATAACTGGCCTGACCTGTAGAGCACAGGAAACATCGCAAAATACTCACTGCTAGCGCTTTGTCATTTGTTTTGTGCCAAAAGATTGCCACCATTGTTTGTTTTCTCTCTTTAGCAGTGAACATGTCACACAAACATCAAGTCATCTTAGTAAACTCTTTTCTTTTTAGTTTTTAATATGTTATGTATGTTTCATATAACTACCCCCCCCCCCTTTTTTTTACATCTTCACTCAGTTGTTTCTCTGTATCCTAAGTGAGGGGCAACACGACCGTACCATCTTGACCCAGTTATTTTTCGCCACCTGAAAGATGTCACCCACCTCAAGGCAAAGGCAGCATCTTCCTGTAGAAATATTCACGCGTCAGTACTTTAGCCGGTCCATACATTGTAGTTTAGCAGGCTACATTAAGTCAACAACTAAAATCCTGCTTTATATTCTACAAAACTATCATTAACATCTGACTGTACCCCCCCCCCCCCCCGCCCCCCCCCCCCCCCCCACACACACACACATACATACACACAGCTCTACATCTTCTTCAACATTTGTGATGTTCATACAGCCTGGACATAAAGCACGTGTAATAAAATGAGCTTTCCTGGTCTGTGTTAGCTCACACAAGTTGACGCAACAGCAGCATTCACCTTCCCAAGCAGTTGTGGCCAGTATAAACAAGCACTCCTTGACGATTTGGAGATCAGCTGGCAGAATTAGACATGCATTTGATGATCACAAGCTGTGGCGGGGGCGGGGGGGGGGAGAGGCACGATTTATAGCATCTGCTGAGCTGAGTCACGTACCCGCCATGATCGGCTTTCTTTGTGCTCTCCTCTACATCTTATAACATTGTGACATGACAACAAGAGAGACACACTGATGGAGTGTAAACCGGCCTTACCATAGTTTCACATGACTGGTTTAGAAATTAACAACACAAGTGTAGCATGCATTCCAGGGTTAGTTAGTGGCCAGGTCTGGTAGCTCTGGTGAAAGAGAGAGAGAGAGAGAGAGAGAAAGAGAGAAAGAAAGAGAGAGAGAGAGAGAAAAAGAGAGAAAGAAAGAGAGAGAGAGAGAAAGAGAGAAAAAGAGAGAGAGGTAACAAGCTTTTCCGTGGTGTCATATTTAACGGTTGACGTAGGTTTTAGAAACCAGGAGTTCCATGATAAATGAGCAGCACATGATGATGATGATGTATTTTTTTATTGCCAGAGGGAGTGGATCTCAGCTAGCAGAATCTACTAAAATCCTGATCCGTCTTGAGTGAGTTGTTGAGTGAAGATCCCCGAACTGTGTGGTGAAACTGCTAGACACCGTCCTCCATTTTCTCACATGAACAAACCATGCGCTGCCCCTGCCCGCTAGTGGTCACATACCCGGCATTCAGGATAAAAGTGTTGTTTGTTTCTATAGCTTTTGCTTCTTAACAGTCATAACAACAACAAGCACAATCACTATCGTGATGATCATTCGTTCTACAACTGTTGGTCTTCAACTTTTCACCAACTATTTTTCCAGTTACATCAGATTTGGAATCCTGGGAACCCTCATTTTTTATTTTCTAATTATTTGCTATCTGCTCCAGGGATCGCTGTCTTTCACCTGTTTTATACCTCCGACCTGCTGACAACTGCAGGTAGATTATCTGCGCCATGCAGAGCGTCGATTATCAGTAGCTGCAGCCAGTGATGGTTTATTTGAAGCACAAGACCTGGCTGTGCTGATGATGGAAGGTGCAAACTTTGATCAGATTATCAGTAGCTGCAGCCAGTGATGGTTTATTTGAAGCACAAGACCTGGCTGTGCTGATGATGGAAGGTGCAAACTTTGATCAGATTAGCAGTAGATGCAGCCAGTGATGGTTTATTTGAAGCACAAGACCTGGCTGTGCTGATGATGGAAGGTGCAAACTTTGATCAGATTATCAGTAGCTGCAGCCAGTGATGGTTTATTTGAAGCACAAGACCTGGCTGTGCTGATGATGGAAGGTGCAAACTTTGATCAGATTAGCAGTAGCTGCAGCCAGTGATGGTTTATTTGAAGCACAAGACCTGGCTGTTCTGATGATGGAAGGTGCAAACTTTGATCAGATCTACCTGATCAGCTCCAGCGTCATGGCAGTGATCAGTTCAGGATTACTGGGCAGCCTTCTCTTGTCTGGCAAGCTCCGAGCCTGATAATACAAAGAGAAAACTGACAGCTGCTGTGACAGAAACAAGATGGAAAGATGCATGATGTATCATACGATGACACACTTATTATTTATGTGAACATTTAGACAAGGAATCAGAGGACAGTGGTGTTAGTCCCTGCTTGCATGCCTGTGTGTGCGTACGCGCGTGCTGTGAACAGTTATCGCTCTGACCTACTTCCCAAAATCTGAGCCCAATTGTGTCCCTGTAGATGAAAACAACTGAAGAAATAGAAAACAAATGCCTAAGGAAAATACTCGGCATCAAGTGGAATGAATTCAAGAACAATGCAGAAATAAGACAGATGACGGAACAACAACCAGTCTCATGGGTGATCATGAAAAGGAGATGGACATATGTTGGTTACTTGATGAGAAGAAATGATCAAAGAATCTCAAAACAAGCTATCAGGTGGAACACATGAGGCCAAAGAAAAAAGAGGCAGACCGCGTGAAACTCTGAGGAGGACATTGTTAAGAGAGCCCAAATTAGCAAGCATAAAATCCCTTGATGAGGTTGGAAGACTCGCCGAAGACAGGAAAAGTGGGCGAACTACTTTGCGAGCCCTATGTGACGTTTAACGGCACGGGAAGGATATAAAATATATAAGATGAAAAGAGTGTTATTTTATAATATACAGTGTCAGTGTGCAGAATCATAGCACTAATTTTTTTTTTTTTTACTTTTAAAAAATGAGATAGTGACAACCATGTAAGCGAAAGGTGGGAAGTTTTCCAGTGGAAATCTGGGCCCTCGTGAGTCCCTGTTCCTACAGAAGAAAACACCAAACGAGTGCTTGCTGTAAACATTGAGTGACAAGTAAAACCTATGAGTGCTTGCTGTAAACATTGAGTGACAAGTAAAACCTATGAGTGCTTGCTGTAAACACTGAGAGACAAGTAAAACCTATGAGTGCTTGCTGTAAACACTGAGAGACAAGTAAAACCTATGAGTGCTTGCTGTAAACATTGAGTGACAAGTAAAACCTATGAGTGCTTGCTGTAAACACTGAGAGACAAGTAAAACCTATGAGTGCTTGCTGTAAACATTGAGTGACAAGTAAAACCTATGTGTGCGTGCTGTAAACATTGAGTGACAAATAAAACCTATGAGTGCTTTCTGTAAACATTGAGTGACAAGTAAAACCTATGTGTGCGTGCTGTAAACATTGAGTGACAAATAAAACCTATGAGTGCTTTCTGTAAACATTGAGTGACAAGTAAAACCTATGTGTGCGTGCTGTAAACATTGAGTGACAAATAAAACCTATGAGTGCGTGCTGTAAACATTGAGTGACAAATAAAACCTATGAGTGCTTGCTGTAAACACTGAGAGACAAGTAAAACCTATGAGTGCTTGCTGTAAACATTGAGTGACAAGTAAAACCTATGAGTGCCTGCTGCTAGGGTGTTGATGCTGAGGTAGGTGCGTGGATGGAGAAATAAAAGCCAGAATAATATCAACTTGTCTGTTGTCTGTACGGGTTTGCTTATCAGTTCAGGCAGCAAAATATGCAGGAAGAAAAATCTCACCAAAGTTAACAGTTGTTAAAATGTTTACCTGTGTCCTCGGAGGTGAGCAAAGAAAGGCAGGCAAGTGTGATGCCGAGCAGGTCATGATTGCTGACCACAGCTTATAGCGAGCAGGTACCAAGGCTGATTGATACCTTCTCAGCTTAAGCTACAACGGATTATTTGTGGACAACTTTTTGGGTTATTTCTCAACATAGTCCCCTTGCAAGTTTATGCACTTAGTCCAGCGATCCAATCCCTTCTTTGTAAAAGTGACAGTAGAAAGTGGTCTACAGCATGAATGACGTCATCATCTGAAGCAAATGTGCGACCACTGAGGTCCTTTTTGAGTTTGGTAAAAAGGTAATAGTCCGAAGGGGCCAAATCTGGGGAATATGGAGGATGTTGAAGAAGCTGGAAGCCGCATTCATGAATGGCAGCCATTGCCACCGCCGAGTTGTGAACTGGAGCATTGTCTTGATGAAAGATGGCCCCTCTCGTCAATTTTCTTCGACGTTTTTCCTTCAGTTTGACCCGCAGTTGCTTCACAAGATTAGTGTTATAGGCCCAGGTGACCGTTCTGCCCTTTTGAAAATAGTCTACCAATAGCACACCTTCTGAGTCCCAAAAGATGGAAGCCATCACTTTGCCTGCAGATAGAACCAGCCTTGCTTTCTTTGGAGGTGGGGACCCATGAACATGATGAACCCAAGCCTCATCCATAGTCACAAATTGCTGAAGAAAATTTTCAGGATCTGCATAAAAATGGCCAAGATTGTCTCTTGACATGTTGAGACGCTGTCGTTTGTGATCAGCTCCAAGAAATTTCGGGATCCACCGAAGATCATTTGAAGATCATTGTGAATAATGGCATGAACACGTTCCCGGGAGATGCCCATCTCAGAGTCAATGTACCGCTCAGTTAGTCCTCGATCCTCCATTATCATGTCATGGATTCTGCCGGTGGTTTCATCGGTGGTTACCGTTCTTGGTCTACCTGGACGAGGATCATCTTCCAGACTCTCCCTTCCGTGTTTGAATTGAGCTGCCCATGTATTTATTAGGCAGCGAACTTATCAATCAGCCCTCATATAACAACGTATAACTGGATATGACTGTGGCTTGGGGTTAGGCCCATAGTTTTGTATTACTGTCCACGTAAATTCAGCGGTCGTTGTCACGAGTTTTTGTGAGGTTTTATTGGTTTGGTACGAGCACGAGAGAGTGTCGGGACTAAACACAGACGAGGAAGGTTTGAACATAGAGGAAGATTGATTCTTGAGATGTGAGCTTGTGTTGTCGTCGTCACGTCCTGCACTTTCCTGTTATCTATATAAGAAATATATCAAGTTCCATGGCTGTAAACATTGAGTGACAAGTAAAACCTATGTGTGCGTGCTGTAAACATTGAGTGACAAATAAAACCTATGAGTGCGTGCTGTAAACATTGAGTGACAAATAAAACCTATGAGTGCTTGCTGTAAACACTGAGAGACAAGTAAAACCTATGAGTGCTTGCTGTAAACATTGAGTGACAAGTAAAACCTATGAGTGCCTGCTGCTAGGGTGTTGATGCTGAGGTAGGTGCGTGGATGGAGAAATAAAAGCCAGAATAATATCAACTTGTCTGTTGTCTGTACGGGTTTGCTTATCAGTTCAGGCAGCAAAATATGCAGGAAGAAAAATCTCACCAAAGTTAACAGTTGTTAAAATGTTTACCTGTGTCCTCGGAGGTGAGCAAAGAAAGGCAGGCAAGTGTGATGCCGAGCAGGTCATGATTGCTGACCACAGCTTATAGCGAGCAGGTACCAAGGCTGATTGATACCTTCTCAGCTTAAGCTACAACGGATTATTTGTGGACAACTTTTTGGGTTATTTCTCAACATAGTCCCCTTGCAAGTTTATGCACTTAGTCCAGCGATCCAATCCCTTCTTTGTAAAAGTGACAGTAGAAAGTGGTCTACAGCATGAATGACGTCATCATCTGAAGCAAATGTGCGACCACTGAGGTCCTTTTTGAGTTTGGTAAAAAGGTAATAGTCCGAAGGGGCCAAATCTGGGGAATATGGAGGATGTTGAAGAAGCTGGAAGCCGCATTCATGAATGGCAGCCATTGCCACCGCCGAGTTGTGAACTGGAGCATTGTCTTGATGAAAGATGGCCCCTCTCGTCAATTTTCTTCGACGTTTTTCCTTCAGTTTGACCCGCAGTTGCTTCACAAGATTAGTGTTATAGGCCCAGGTGACCGTTCTGCCCTTTTGAAAATAGTCTACCAATAGCACACCTTCTGAGTCCCAAAAGATGGAAGCCATCACTTTGCCTGCAGATAGAACCAGCCTTGCTTTCTTTGGAGGTGGGGACCCATGAACATGATGAACCCAAGCCTCATCCATAGTCACAAATTGCTGAAGAAAATTTTCAGGATCTGCATAAAAATGGCCAAGATTGTCTCTTGACATGTTGAGACGCTGTCGTTTGTGATCAGCTCCAAGAAATTTCGGGATCCACCGAAGATCATTTGAAGATCATTGTGAATAATGGCATGAACACGTTCCCGGGAGATGCCCATCTCAGAGTCAATGTACCGCTCAGTTAGTCCTCGATCCTCCATTATCATGTCATGGATTCTGCCGGTGGTTTCATCGGTGGTTACCGTTCTTGGTCTACCTGGACGAGGATCATCTTCCAGACTCTCCCTTCCGTGTTTGAATTGAGCTGCCCATGTATTTATTAGGCAGCGAACTTATCAATCAGCCCTCATATAACAACGTATAACTGGATATGACTGTGGCTTGGGGTTAGGCCCATAGTTTTGTATTACTGTCCACGTAAATTCAGCGGTCGTTGTCACGAGTTTTTGTGAGGTTTTATTGGTTTGGTACGAGCACGAGAGAGTGTCGGGACTAAACACAGACGAGGAAGGTTTGAACATAGAGGAAGATTGATTCTTGAGATGTGAGCTTGTGTTGTCGTCGTCACGTCCTGCACTTTCCTGTTATCTATATAAGAAATATATCAAGTTCCATGGCTGGAAACTATGACAGCAGAACTGTTTTCGTTCTTCATTAAAGATTCCTTTATGAACTCTGCTCTATTTATTGTTTCAAGAAAGAAAGAAAACGTGCTGGAACCTGGACATTGGTCTGAGCCATGAGTAATCAGTTGAGACGGGTCTTGTCTGTCAAGTAACTAGACTGGCGAACTATACGGGTGCGCCTGGCAGACGGAGGCCGCTGTAGCTTGTTATGACACAACATATACGGGAGCGTCTGGCAGACAGAGGCCGCTGTAGCTTGTTATGACACAGCATATACGGGAGCGTCTGGCAGACAGAGGCCGCTGTAGCTTGTTATGACACAACATATACGGGTGCGCCTGGCAGACAGAGGCCGCTGTAGCTTGTTATGACACAACATATACGGGTGCGCATGGCAGACAGAGGCACGCTGTAGCTTGTTATGACACAACATATACGGGTGCGCCTGGCAGACAGAGGCCGCTGTAGCTTGTTATGACACAACATATACGGGTGCGCCTGGCAGACAGAGGCCGCTGTAGCTTGTTATGACACAACATATACGGGTGCGCCTGGCAGACAGAGGCCGCTGTAGCTTGTTATGACACAACATATACGGGTGCGCCTGGCAGACAGAGGCCGCTGTAGCTTGTTATGACACAACATATACGGGTGCGCCTGGCAGACAGAGGCCGCTGTAGCTTGTTATGACACAACATATACGGGTGCGCCTGGCAGACAGAGGCCGCTGTAGCTTGTTATGACACAACATATACGGGTGCGCCTGGCAGACAGAGGCCGCTGTAGCTTGTTATGACACAACATATACAGGAGCGCCTGGCAGACAGAGGCCGCTGTAGCTTGTTATGACACAACATATTGAATTCATTGGTTAGCCATGTCTACAAGTACACGGCTAGACAGATCATGCTTGATAGCAACGTCATTGTACCGACCAGATCACAACTGATGACAATATCATTATACCGACAAGATCATGACAGATGACAATATCATTATACCGACAAGATCATGACAGATGACAATATCATTATACCGACAAGATCATGACAGATGACAATATCATTATACCGACAAGATCATGACAGATGACAATATCATTATACCGACAAGATCATGACAGATGACAATATCATTATACCGACAAGATCACAGCTGATGACAATATCATTATACCGACAAGATCATGACAGATGACAATATCATTATACCGACAAGATCATGACAGATGACCACATCATTATACCGACCAGATCACGACTGATGACACATCATTATACCGACAAGATCATGACAGATGACCACATCATTATACCGATCAGATCACGACTGATGACACATCATTATACCGACAAGATCATGACAGATGACCACATCATTATACCGACAAGATCATGACAGATGACCACATCATTATACCGACCAGATCATGACAGATGACCACATCATTATACCTACCAGATCATGACAGATGACCACATCATTATACCGACAAGATCATGACAGATGACCACATCATTATACCGACAAGATCATGACAGATGACCACATCATTATACCGACAAGATCATGACAGATGACCACATCAAACTGTAGCGTCCTAACTAGTAAGAGAAAAAAAAAAGAGTCCTCAAATAGCTCATTTTTCTATCAGAAATTGTTTCATATTTTAAAAAAAAGTGGACTGGTTTTGTTTGTGTAGTTGAAGTATTGTGTGTTCTTTATGTGCGTCTGTTAGCAGACATTGAAATAGAGATGTTTTGTTGTGGCGTTTGTTTGTTTGTGGCGTTGCTGTGTTCTAGGCTGCATGTTTTAGCCAGCAGATTATGCGTAGTCGGAGCGCACTAAATAGTCCCACCCCGTGTGGGCGTTCTGCCATCAGCATGACTCTGCGTCAGTTAGCAGCAGCAGCTTAGGGGAAGTGGGATAGCGTGAAGTGTAGGTGTGAGGACAAAGGTGAGGGAGCGAGTTAGTGAGGTAGGAGAACATGAGAAGAGGAGGAGTGATGTAGCACTTCAGAAAACTCGATTTGCTGGCTCCTGCCTGAAGTATGTAAGACTAATGTAGATGAGCACGGCCATGGGGTTGTCAGGGTTGTGGTAGCTGTACTAATAAAATGATATGTAGCCAGCAGGTGAGAGCGCGCATCACTGCTATCATGTCACACCCACTAGAGAAATGCCAGACAGTTACATACTCTCTTGACAGGCTCCAGCTGTGGGCGCACAGTCACTGACACTGACATTTAAAGAAATTATTGTTCAGATATTTCTTAGTGTCATTTATGTGTTTACTTTGAGGTTCCATTTTTCTCTCATCAGCAAAAGTATTATCTACCTTATGGTGTTGCTGGTCGCTTCAGCTGCACGTAACATCCCTCGCCTTGACGCTGCGCCCACAGTTCGTCTTTCATCACTAGCACATCTCCCACACTGAACAGCAATCTAAAAAACTGGTGACTCTAGTAAACGTGATGACTCTACTAAACGTGATGGCTCTAGTTAAAGTGATGACTCTACTAACCGTGATGACTCTACTAAACGTGATGGCTCTAGTTAAAGTGGTGACTCTGCTAACCGTGATGACTCTACTAAACGTGATGGCTCTAGTAAAAGTGGTGACTCTGCTAACCGTGATGACTCTACTAAACGTGATGGCTCTAGTAAAAGTGGTGACTCTAGTGAAAGTGGTGACTCTAAAGTGTAATTTGAGTAAACATGGTGACTCCAGGTGTTCCGTTTCATCTTTCGTAACTACCACCCAAAACACGAACACGTCATTGTCATTGACATTTGTCATACCTGTGGCCCCACTCAGTGTGCTACCTGTTCTTTTCTGCTTTATACAGTCACGACGACGACGACAACAACAACAACAACAACAACAACAACAACAATGTCTTGACACTGCCACATGTTCTTATTTCACAGTAGTGAAACTTCTGTGTAATAACAGTAACAAATTGAGTTGTTGGTTGTCTTGTTAACACACCCGCCTTTCTTCCTGGACGTATAGCATCTGTATGTTAGTTTTTATACTAGAGCTCATTAAGTGCAGCTATAATCTGGGCTTCCACGTTGGCCTCGTTAATCTCGTTTAAATATGATGAGGTTAAATGATCGGACAACGAGATTACACAGGTCACACTCACCTCATGTGCATGATAACATTTCCAGGTTAAGCTTGCATGTTTGCCACATCTCGCACATCAGAGGGTAATCCACTGCTAAAAGCCAAAATTTGTTTCATCTTCATAAAGATCATGGTGTCTTTCACTTTCATCAAGTACTCTTAACTCATCCTTCCTGTCTGACGGTGATTCAGAGTGGAGGTCTTGTACAAGCACTTTGAGATGACCACATCAAACTGTAGCGTCCTAACTAGTAAGAGAAAAAAAAAGAGTCCTCAAATAGCTCATTTTTCTATCAGAAATTGTTTCATATTTTAAAAAAAAGTGGACTGGTTTTGTTTGTGTAGTTGAAGTATTGTGTGTTCTTTATGTGCGTCTGTTAGCAGACATTGAAATAGAGATGTTTTGTTGTGGCGTTTGTTTGTTTGTGGCGTTGCTGTGTTCTAGGCTGCATGTTTTAGCCAGCAGATTATGCGTAGTCGGAGCGCACTAAATAGTCCCACCCCGTGTGGGCGTTCTGCCATCAGCATGACTCTGCGTCAGTTAGCAGCAGCAGCTTAGGGGAAGTGGGATAGCGTGAAGTGTAGGTGTGAGGACAAAGGTGAGGGAGCGAGTTAGTGAGGTAGGAGAACATGAGAAGAGGAGGAGTGATGTAGCACTTCAGAAAACTCGATTTGCTGGCTCCTGCCTGAAGTATGTAAGACTAATGTAGATGAGCACGGCCATGGGGTTGTCAGGGTTGTGGTAGCTGTACTAATAAAATGATATGTAGCCAGCAGGTGAGAGCGCGCATCACTGCTATCATGTCACACCCACTAGAGAAATGCCAGACAGTTACATACTCTCTTGACAGGCTCCAGCTGTGGGCGCACAGTCACTGACACTGACATTTAAAGAAATTATTGTTCAGATATTTCTTAGTGTCATTTATGTGTTTACTTTGAGGTTCCATTTTTCTCTCATCAGCAAAAGTATTATCTACCTTATGGTGTTGCTGGTCGCTTCAGCTGCACGTAACATCCCTCGCCTTGACGCTGCGCCCACAGTTCGTCTTTCATCACTAGCACATCTCCCACACTGAACAGCAATCTAAAAAACTGGTGACTCTAGTAAACGTGATGACTCTACTAAACGTGATGGCTCTAGTTAAAGTGATGACTCTACTAACCGTGATGACTCTACTAAACGTGATGGCTCTAGTTAAAGTGGTGACTCTGCTAACCGTGATGACTCTACTAAACGTGATGGCTCTAGTAAAAGTGGTGACTCTGCTAACCGTGATGACTCTACTAAACGTGATGGCTCTAGTAAAAGTGGTGACTCTAGTGAAAGTGGTGACTCTAAAGTGTAATTTGAGTAAACATGGTGACTCCAGGTGTTCCGTTTCATCTTTCGTAACTACCACCCAAAACACGAACACGTCATTGTCATTGACATTTGTCATACCTGTGGCCCCACTCAGTGTGCTACCTGTTCTTTTCTGCTTTATACAGTCACGACGACGACGACAACAACAACAACAACAACAACAACAACAATGTCTTGACACTGCCACATGTTCTTATTTCACAGTAGTGAAACTTCTGTGTAATAACAGTAACAAATTGAGTTGTTGGTTGTCTTGTTAACACACCCGCCTTTCTTCCTGGACGTATAGCATCTGTATGTTAGTTTTTATACTAGAGCTCATTAAGTGCAGCTATAATCTGGGCTTCCACGTTGGCCTCGTTAATCTCGTTTAAATATGATGAGGTTAAATGATCGGACAACGAGATTACACAGGTCACACTCACCTCATGTGCATGATAACATTTCCAGGTTAAGCTTGCATGTTTGCCACATCTCGCACATCAGAGGGTAATCCACTGCTAAAAGCCAAAATTTGTTTCATCTTCATAAAGATCATGGTGTCTTTCACTTTCATCAAGTACTCTTAACTCATCCTTCCTGTCTGACGGTGATTCAGAGTGGAGGTCTTGTACAAGCACTTTGAGATTTCTACTACAACAGTTTTCACTTAACCCATTTAGACAGTGTTTTGTTAGGTCTCGGTCTACAGTTTACTTCAGTCAGATACTTTGTATTGACCTTACTCGAGTCTATATCGCCCAGTACCTTATCTACGTCATCCGAGTTTTCTCTCTTAGTACTTCAGCTGCGTCATGCGAGTCTTTCTCTCTTAGTACCTTAGCTGCATCATTCGAGTCTTTCTCTCTTAGTACCTTAGCTACGTCATGGGAGTATTTCTCTCTTAGTACCTTAGCTGCATCATGCGAGTATTTCTCTCTTAGTACCTTAGCTGCATCATGCGAGTATTTCTCTCTTAGTACCTTAGCTAAGTCATGTGAGTCTTTCTCTCTTAGTACCTTAGCTACGTCATGCGAGTATTCCTCTCTTAGTACCTTAGCTACGTCATGCGAGTATTTCTCTCTTAGTACCTTAGCCTCTCTTAGTACCTTAGCTACGTCATGTGATTCTTTCTCTCTTAATACCTTAGCTGCGTCATGCGAGTCTTTCTCTCTTAGTAGATTAACTACGTCATGCGAGTCTTTCTCTCTTAGTACCTTAGCTGCGTCATGCGAGTCTTTCTCTCTTAGTACCTTAGCTAAGTCATGCGATTCTTTCTCTCTTAGTAGATTAGCTACGTCATGCGATTCTTTCTCTCTTAGTACCTTAGCTACGTGATGGCTCTAGTAAAAGTGGTGACTCTGCTAACCGTGATGACTCTACTAAACGTGATGGCTCTAGTAAAAGTGGTGACTCTGCTAACCGTGATGACTCTACTAAACGTGATGGCTCTAGTAAAAGTGGTGACTCTGCTAACCGTGATGACTCTACTAAACGTGATGGCTCTAGTAAAAGTGGTGACTCTGCTAACCGTGATGACTCTACTAAACGTGATGGCTCTAGTAAAAGTGGTGACTCTGCTAACCGTGATGACTCTACTAAACGTGATGGCTCTAGTAAAAGTGGTGACTCTGCTAACCGTGATGACTCTACTAAACGTGATGGCTCTAGTAAAAGTGGTGACTCTGCTAACCGTGATGACTCTACTAAACGTGATGGCTCTAGTAAAAGTGGTGACTCTGCTAACCGTGATGACTCTACTAAACGTGATGGCTCTAGTAAAAGTGGTGACTCTAAAGTGTAATTTGAGTAAACATGGTGACTCCAGGTGTTCCGTTTCATCTTTCGTAACTACCACCCAAAACACGAACACGTCATTGTCATTGACATTTGTCATACCTGTGGCCCCACTCAGTGTGCTACCTGTTCTTTTCTGCTTTATACAGTCACGACGACGACGACAACAACAACAACAACAACAACAACAACAACAATGTCTTGACACTGCCACATGTTCTTATTTCACAGTAGTGAAACTTCTGTGTAATAACAGTAACAAATTGAGTTGTTGGTTGTCTTGTTAACACACCCGCCTTTCTTCCTGGACGTATAGCATCTGTATGTTAGTTTTTATACTAGAGCTCATTAAGTGCAGCTATAATCTGGGCTTCCACGTTGGCCTCGTTAATCTCGTTTAAATATGATGAGGTTAAATGATCGGACAACGAGATTACACAGGTCACACTCACCTCATGTGCATGATAACATTTCCAGGTTAAGCTTGCATGTTTGCCACATCTCGCACATCAGAGGGTAATCCACTGCTAAAAGCCAAAATTTGTTTCATCTTCATAAAGATCATGGTGTCTTTCACTTTCATCAAGTACTCTTAACTCATCCTTCCTGTCTGACGGTGATTCAGAGTGGAGGTCTTGTACAAGCACTTTGAGATTTCTACTACAACAGTTTTCACTTAACCCATTTAGACAGTGTTTTGTTAGGTCTCGGTCTACAGTTTACTTCAGTCAGATACTTTGTATTGACCTTACTCGAGTCTATATCGCCCAGTACCTTATCTACGTCATCCGAGTTTTCTCTCTTAGTACTTCAGCTGCGTCATGCGAGTCTTTCTCTCTTAGTACCTTAGCTGCATCATTCGAGTCTTTCTCTCTTAGTACCTTAGCTACGTCATGGGAGTATTTCTCTCTTAGTACCTTAGCTGCATCATGCGAGTATTCTCTCTTAGTACCTTAGCTGCATCATGCGAGTATTTCTCTCTTAGTACCTTAGCTAAGTCATGTGAGTCTTTCTCTCTTAGTACCTTAGCTACGTCATGCGAGTATTCCTCTCTTAGTACCTTAGCTACGTCATGCGAGTATTTCTCTCTTAGTACCTTAGCCTCTCTTAGTACCTTAGCTACGTCATGTGATTCTTTCTCTCTTAATACCTTAGCTGCGTCATGCGAGTCTTTCTCTCTTAGTAGATTAACTACGTCATGCGAGTCTTTCTCTCTTAGTACCTTAGCTGCGTCATGCGAGTCTTTCTCTCTTAGTACCTTAGCTAAGTCATGCGATTCTTTCTCTCTTAGTAGATTAGCTACGTCATGCGATTCTTTCTCTCTTAGTACCTTAGCTACGTCATGCGAGTATTTCTCTCTTAGTACCTTAGCTACGTCATGCGAGTCTTTCTCTCTTAGTACCTTAGCTACGTCATGCGAGTATTTCTCTCAGAGTACCTTAGCTACGTCATGCGAGTCTTTCTCTCTTAGTACCTTAGCTACGTCATGCGAGTATTTCTCTCTTAGTACCTTAGCTACGTCATGTGAGTATTTCTCTCTTTGTACCTTAGCTGCATCATGCGAGTATTTCTCTCTTAGTACCTTAGCTAAGTCATGTGAGTCTTTCTCTCTTAGTACCTTAGCTACGTCATGCGAGTATTTCTCTCTTAGTACAATAGCTACGTCATGCGAGTCTTTCTCTCTTAGTACCTTAGCCTCTCTTAGTACCTTAGCTACGTCATGTGATTCTTTCTCTCTTAGTACCTTAGCTGCGTCATGCGAGTCTTTCTCTCTTAGTAGATTAACTACGTCATGCGATTCTTTCTCTCTTAGTACCTTAGCTAAGTCATGCGATTCTTTCTCTCTTAGTACCTTAGCAAGTCATGCGATTCTTTCTCTCTTAGTACCTTAGCTAAGTCATGCGATTCTTTCTCTCTTAGTACCTTAGCAAGTCATGCGAGTCTTTCTCTCTTAGTAGATTAGCTACGTCATGCGAGTCTTTCTCTCTTAGTAGATTAGCTACGTCATGCGATTCTTTCTCTCTTAGTACCTTAGCTACGTCATGCGAGTATTTCTCTCTTAGTACCTTAGCTACGTCATGTGAGTATTTCTCTCTTAGTACCTTAGCTGCGTCATGCGAGTCTTTCTCTCTTAGTACCTTAGCTACGTCATGTGAGTATTTCTCTCTTAGTACCTTAGCTACGTCATGTGAGTATTTCTCTCTTAGTACCTTAGCTGCGTCATGCGAGTCTTTCTCTCTTAGTACCTTAGCTAAGTCATGTGTCTTTCTCTCTTAGTACCTTAGCTACGTCATGCGAGTATTTCTCTCTTAGTACCTTAGCTACGTCATGCGAGTCTTTCTCTCTTAGTACCTTAGCCTCTCTTAGTAGATTAACTACGTCATGTGATTCTTTCTCTCTTAGTACCTTAGCTGCGTCATGCGAGTCTTTCACTCTTAGTAGATTAACTACGTCATGCGATTCTTTCTCTCTTAGTACCTTAGCTACGTGATCGAGTCTTTCTCTCTTAGTACCTTAGCTACGTCATGCGAGTATTTCTCTCTTAGTACCTTAGCTACGTCATGCGAGTATTTCTCTCTTAGTACCTTAGCTACGTCATGCGAGTCTTTCTCTCATAGTACCTTAGCTACGTCATGCGAGTCTTTCTCTCATAGTACCTTAGATATGTCACTCACTACTCTCTCTTAGTACTTTAATTATGTCACTACGTCTTTGCCAATGTTTTCTCTGTATCACGTAAGTCTGTCTCTTCTAGTATTTTGTCACCGTCACGTGAGTCTTTCTATGCTAATACACTATCTATACCATTTGAGTCTTTCTATGCAATACACTATCTATACCATTTGTGTATTTCTATGCTAATACACTGTCTATACCATTTGAGTCTTTCTATTTATACCTTGACCGTGTCACTTGATTCATTCTGTGCAACATAGTGCCTTCTAAACTAAGATAGTGTTCTAAAGATTATTATTATTATTATTATTTATAAAGAGGACATTGTTAATAGAAGCCAGTTTAGTGGGCATAACGTCCCTTGATGAAATTGGAAAAACTCGCCGAAAAGAGGAAAACTTGGCAAACAACTATGTGGGCCCTATGTGACATTTAACGGCACTGGAAGGATGTAAGATGTATTATTATCATTATAGTATGATTATTATTGTTTAGTGGAGTCTAGCTAAGGAACGAATGTAACCAGACTGAAAACTGGAGAACCGGTGGGAGAGGAGCTCTTACTATGATTAGTGATAATATTAGGACAGGACGCTGACAAGAGTAATCAAACTAAGTAGATGAGCAGAACTATCAGACACATTGAAATAATGACACAATAAAAGTAGAGAACGGACTAATCCCTGATACCTACAAGAAGAGCTAGTGGACTGGATAATATCCCCCAGTGGCAGCTGAATAGACAGATAACACAGTTGATGCAACAGAATTAGTGACAGGCTTGGCTTGTTTATCTACGGACTCTGGTGTGGATACATGAAGAGACCAGCTGACCAATAGATAATCAAGGAAGAGGGGCTCAGTTGGGACGCAAAAAGGCTAGCTGGCCAATAGATGACCAAAAGGGAGGGGCTTGAATGCCGGCTTATCCCGGAGTCCAATCAGGAGACAGAAAGGGGCCAGCTAGGGACGGAGCTTAGCCACTGACTGGACAGCTGGAAAACAGGGGGAGGGGGAGTAGAAAAAGAACAGCAGCGAGATGGAGGCAGACAGAGAAGAAAGATAAAGTCGATTAGAGAGAGTCAACATGTGATTAGTAGTAAGATCCCGTCGAGGGAAGACTTCGAGAAAAAGTTATTCACCAATTGTTGATCTAGTGCATCATAGAGTTAGGATTTTCAGTCATGGTGTGAATAGAATATGGCAAGACTTTGAATTTGTGAACAATGATTATATGCTTCTACGACGAAACCAACGACTTTCATATAGTATCTTATTCCAAGTGATGTTGTCAAGAATATATTTGTGAGCTTATTTGTCAGAATTAAATGGATTCATTGAACTTATTCAGCAGACCTGGTCGAGTGAATCTTGTCATATTTATGAAGCTGTTTCAAGACAAGAGGAGTGGTGATGTGTGTGAAGATAACGTCACAGAATGTCTGACAAAGTTTTGAGTGAAATATGATGAATAATTATATGAGTTTCATAGCTAGTAAAAATGGCATGTTAAATGTTGTCGCGGCCACTGTTACATATGAGGCAGATACAGCAACCAGTAGACTACAAGTACAAGTTATAGTTCAAGGATTATGCCTCATGGAAATGACGTGTCCAAGGTTTCAAGTGCACTCTGGTCAGACTATGGGACATTACAAACTATTCCTCTTTTACAAGATATTTAGGATCAGTGGTAGTGCCAGCAGAGTAATAGTATTCACTATAACCTCTAAATATCTATCCCAGTTCTTCGTCTACATCACGTGAGTCATTCCTGCCTAGTAGTAACATGCCTAGGTCACGTTGAGTCATTCTACCCTTGTTCGTTGCCTGGGTCATATGAGTCATTCTTCTAGTAGAAAAGTTCGTTCACTTGAGTCATGGTCTCTCAAACTGTGTTGCCTCATGGTGAAGCCACAAAAGCAGTATTCAGTGGCACCATTCTTAACTTCAGGATCTGGAGAGGATTGCGGGCTTTGCCATGTCGACAGGGATCAGGATCTGATGTGACCAACAACCTCGAACGCAGAAGTAGAAGAAGTGGCACCAATCAGTGTCAGTTTAGTATTGAAGAGTACAAGATATAAGATAAAGATCATTATGAAGTACATTATATCGTCTCTCTGCTTACATCAAGCCTTCTGCCTCCTCCATCTGCCTCCATCCAGCTTTCTACCTCGTCCATCTGCTTACATCAGGCTTTATACCTCGTCCATCTGTTTACATCAAGCCTTCTACCTCGTCCATCTGTTTACAACCAGCTTTCTACCTCGTCCATCTGCTTACATCAAGCTTTCTACCTCGTCCATCGGCTTACATCAAGCTTTCTACTTCGTCCATCTGTTTACATCCAGCTTTCTACCTCGTCCATCTGCTTACATCAAGTCTTCTACCTCGTCCATCCGATTATATCAAGCCTTCTACTTCGTCCATCCGCTTACATAAAGCCTTTTACCTCGTCCATCTGTTTACATCCAGCTTTCTACCTCGTCCATCTGCTTACATCAAGCTTTATACCTCGTCCATCTGCTTACATCAAGCCTTCTACATCGTCCATCTGCTTACATAAAGCCTTCTACATCGTCCATCTGCTTACATAAAGCCTTCTACATCGTCCATCTGCTTACATAAAGCCTTCTACATCGTCCATCTGCTTACATAAAGCCTTCTACATCGTCCATCTGCTTACATAAAGCCTTCTACATCGTCCATCTGCTTACATAAAGCCTTCTACTTCGTCCATCTGCTTACATAAAGCCTTCTACATCGTCCATCTGCTTACATAAAGCCTTCTACATCGTCCATCTGCTTACATCAAGCCTTCTACTTCGTCCATCTGCTTACATAAAGCCTTCTACATCGTCCATCTGCTTACATAAAACCTTCTACATCGTCTGTCTGCTTACATAAAGCCTTCTACATCGTCCATCTGCTTACATAAAGCCTTCTACATCGTCCATCTGCTTACATCAAGCCTTCTACTTCGTCCATCTGCTTACATAAAGCCTTCTACATCGTCCATCTGCTTACATAAAACCTTCTACATCGTCTGTCTGCTTACATCAAGCCTTCTACATCGTCTGTCTGCTTACATCAAGCTTTCTACCTCGTCTGTCTGCTTACATCAAGCCGTCTACCTCGTCCATCTGCTTACATCAAGCCTTCTACCTCGTCCATCTGCTTACATCAAGCCTTCTACCTCGTCCATCTGCTTACAGCAAGCCTTCTACCTCGTCTATCTGCTTACATCAAGCTTTCTACCTCGTCCATCTGCTTACATCAAGCCTTCTACCTCGTCCATCTGCTTACATCAAGCCGTCTACCTCGTCCATCTGCTTACATCAAGCTTTCTACTTCGTCTATCTGCTTACAGCAAGCCTTCTACCTCGTCCATCTGCTTACATCAAACTTTATACCTCGTCCATCTGCTTACATTAAGCCGTCTACCTCGTCCATCTGCTTACATCAAGCCGTCTACCTCGTCCATCTGCTTACAGCAAGCCTTCTACCTCGTCTATCTGCTTACATCAAGCTTTCTACCTCGTCCATCGGCTTACATCAAGCTTTCTACCTCGTCCATCTGCTTACATCAAGCCTTCTACCTCGTCCATCTGCTTACATCAAGCCTTCTACCTCGTCTATCGGCTTACATCAAGCTTTCTACCTCGTCCATCTGCTTACATCAAGCCTTCTACCTCGTCCATCTGCTTACATCAAGCCTTCTACCTCGTCTATCTGCTTACATTATGCCTTCTACATCGTCCATCTACTTACACCCAGCCTTATACCTCGTCCATCTGCCTCCATACAGCCTTCTACCTGTGTCAGAATATCCACTTTCACATGCATGCAATTCCCCACCTACATCACACCTACCACAATACATTATACCATCAGCCTGCATCCAGTTCTTCACTACATTGCATTCTCCACACAATCCTACCCTTCATTTTAGCATCTCACTCTCCATAAAAATACCATCCTTCACTTACATCCTACTCTTCACTTATATCCTACTCTTCACTTATATCCTACTCTTCACATATATCCTACGCTTCACTTACATCCTACTCTTCACATATATCGTACTCTTCACTTACATCATACTCTTCACATATATCCTACTCTTCACTTACATCATACTCGTCACTTACATACTGCTCTTCACATATATCCTACTCTTCACTTACATCCTACTCTTCACACACATCCTACATGTCACCTTCCACCTACATCTCAAACTCCATCTGCATTAACGCCCCAACTACATCCCACCCTCCATCCCACCCACTACTTACATCCCACCTTCCACCTACATCCCACCCTCCATCCCACCCACTACTTACGTCCCACCCTCCACCTACATCCCACCCTCCATCCCACCCACTACTTACATCCCACCCTCCATCCCACCCACTACTTACGTCCCACCCTCCACCTACATCCTACATGTTCCTAGTCTCACCCTCCACTTACATCCTACTAAGGGAGCGTAACATCAGAGAAGAGAAGAGACAGATTTGATACACTTTAACATAATTCCTGACTTGCTGTAGAAGATTTGGTTCAAGTTCCAGAAATCAGTGATCAGAGACGGGCTGCCATGCAGTTTGTCAGACATTTATTGTGTGATAGGGTCGGGCCTTGCTCTCTGACTGCTTTCTTCAAGCCGTGAGCCGAGGCCTACCTGGCAGTGGCGTGTGTGTTGATGTGCTTTCAGTCGGCTCTAGTGCTCACGTGCTTGTAGTCGAGTGCTGTTGTGAGCGATGGCTGTACTCAGCAAAGCTCGCCAGCTTTAGTATCACCCTTTATTTTCTGGTGAAGCCTAGCTTCTATCAATCAACCAGTCAGTCTGTCTGTCTGCGCTGTTGCGAAGGAGAAAGTGTTTATTGATTTCTACTTGATCTCACGCGGAAACAAAGAAAAGTGAGAGTTGGGCTACATCTGACAAGTGTGTAGAAGATGGCTTTGTTCATGTGCTAGTTTATCTGTCACGCCAGAGTGTCATATTTATTGTATGCTTTATGAACATGCACTAGATTACATGAAACCTTCCATATTTGTGTATCTCATGCTAGCGTTTGTGACAGAAATTATCATTGCTGTTTTAGTCTTTTCTCTAGGACAGACCGATCAGTTATATGATGCGTGTTTATTATATACAGACTAGTAATGCCAGTTGATGTGATTAATTTCGCAGTTATCATGTCACATGATGTCCATACATCACATTAGCGTAATAATACTCCAGCATTGTTTGTATAACTAAATCCAGGACTTACCATTCATCTGCTATAACTAAATCCAGGACTTACCATTCATCTGCTATAACTAAATCCAGGACTTACCATTCATCTGCTATAACTAAATCCAGGACTTACCATTCATCTGCTATAACTAAATCCAGGACTTACCATTCATCTGCTATAACTAAATCCAGGACTTACCATTCATCTGCTATAACTAAATCCAGGACTTACCATTCATCTGCTATAACTAAATCCAGGACTTACCATTCATCTGCTATAATTAAATCCAAGACATATCATTCATCTACTATAACTAAATCCAAGACTTATCATTCATCTACTATAACTAAATCCAGGACTTATCATTCATCTACTATAACTAAATCCAAGACATATCATTCATCTACTATAATTAAATCCAAGACATATCATTCATCTACTATAACTAAATCCAAGACTTATCATTCATCTACTATAACTAAATCCAGGACTTATCATTCATCTACTATAACTAAATCCGAGACTTATCATTCATCTACTATAACTAAATCCAGGACTTATCATCCATCTACAATACAAGCACACATAGAAGGAGCTAGCGCATTGATAGCCAGGACATCGTCGTGAGTTTAAAGTTCTTGTCTCAGTGATGATTTCGTGTGCTCACTTAGTAAAGGTAGATAATTGTTTGTGTTTGATGCTAGCTGTGGAATGTTCAAGCCGTGAGCCGAGGCCTACCTGGCAGTGGCGTGTGTGTTGATGTGCTTTCAGTCGGCTCTAGTGCTCACGTGCTTGTAGTCGAGTGCTGTTGTGAGCGATGGCTGTACTCAGCAAAGCTCGCCAGCTTTAGTATCACCCTTTATTTTCTGGTGAAGCCTAGCTTCTATCAATCAACCAGTCAGTCTGTCTGTCTGCGCTGTTGCGAAGGAGAAAGTGTTTATTGATTTCTACTTGATCTCACGCGGAAACAAAGAAAAGTGAGAGTTGGGCTACATCTGACAAGTGTGTAGAAGATGGCTTTGTTCATGTGCTAGTTTATCTGTCACGCCAGAGTGTCATATTTATTGTATGCTTTATGAACATGCACTAGATTACATGAAACCTTCCATATTTGTGTATCTCATGCTAGCGTTTGTGACAGAAATTATCATTGCTGTTTTAGTCTTTTCTCTAGGACAGACCGATCAGTTATATGATGCGTGTTTATTATATACAGACTAGTAATGCCAGTTGATGTGATTAATTTCGCAGTTATCATGTCACATGATGTCCATACATCACATTAGCGTAATAATACTCCAGCATTGTTTGTATAACTAAATCCAGGACTTACCATTCATCTGCTATAACTAAATCCAGGACTTACCATTCATCTGCTATAACTAAATCCAGGACTTACCATTCATCTGCTATAACTAAATCCAGGACTTACCATTCATCTGCTATAACTAAATCCAGGACTTACCATTCATCTGCTATAACTAAATCCAGGACTTACCATTCATCTGCTATAACTAAATCCAGGACTTACCATTCATCTGCTATAACTAAATCCAGGACTTACCATTCATCTGCTATAATTAAATCCAAGACATATCATTCATCTACTATAACTAAATCCAAGACTTATCATTCATCTACTATAACTAAATCCAGGACTTATCATTCATCTACTATAACTAAATCCAAGACATATCATTCATCTACTATAATTAAATCCAAGACATATCATTCATCTACTATAACTAAATCCAAGACTTATCATTCATCTACTATAACTAAATCCAGGACTTATCATTCATCTACTATAACTAAATCCGAGACTTATCATTCATCTACTATAACTAAATCCAGGACTTATCATCCATCTACAATACAAGCACACATAGAAGGAGCTAGCGCATTGATAGCCAGGACATCGTCGTGAGTTTAAAGTTCTTGTCTCAGTGATGATTTCGTGTGCTCACTTAGTAAAGGTAGATAATTGTTTGTGTTTGATGCTAGCTGTGGAATGTTGAAACGGTGCACGAGTTGTATGTAAGACGCTGCTGCCGCTGCCGTGGATACAGTAGTATGTTAAAGTAGTATGTCAGCTGCACTGCGGGACCAGGTCGCAGCAACTACTAGAGCTGAGCTATTTCTTGCTTTGTGCAAACTTGAAGGTGACGTGTTTCAGCTGTCTACATGCAGACAGCAGACGCGCGCACTGAGAAGTTGCTGAAAGAAAATCTTCCTCCAAGTATTTAGTGATCACGTCATGAAGAAAAGTGCCGCCGACGTTTGTCGCTTTCCTTCTGCTGCCGAAGTATAGATGATGTGTGAGACTTGTTTCATCGTGTGGCTTGATCAAAACTACCATTGTCTTGTCGTGAACAATCTGACACAGTTGTGTCCAGGAATAATTTGTGTCAGGACATCAGGCAAATGTCATCATGCTGAAATAAATGTTGAACATGTCAGAGATGTCATCTGACTTGGGCATGGAAAAGACGGGATCTAACTGCTGCTACTGACCACCATGTCATCGTTCTCACGTCAGAGCCAGATGAGCCATGTCTGAAGAAACGTTCATTGCCACCAGTTTTGTCAGCAGTAATGACTGGCAAGAGAGCAGGGTTATCAGTGGGGAGGAGGTCCTCAACCTCCATCGCTCTGGGCAGACCCGTTTCTGCCAGGTTCAGAATGGGAGTCATCCCAGCAGGGCGGGCATGAGACCAGATATTGGTAACAATAATGGGAGTGCTGGATGCTTTGATATACTGGATGATCTGAACGCCAATCTCTTTGCTAGCAACCCGTTACTGACGTCAGCCAGGCAGCGCTTGGAAGAGATACAGAATAGTTTCAGGTTTGCTCATTTCCCGGCGTCCCTGACTCACAGTCAGCCAGACATGAGCCTCCCCGCCACTACCCTGGAAACATCACACAACTTTAGCTTTCCAAACTTCGCTTCTGTTTTACCCAAGTTTCCTGCACCCCCAGACTTCCCGCTTGGAGAAATATTTCCACAAAACTCAGATTTTTTCAACATGACCAGAAGTCTGAATGCAAACTATCAGGGAAATATTGCACATACGCGATTGTTTGAGCGCCTTAGCAACGCTGACAACAGTCATATCATTAATGACAGCCGGAGTCAAGGACGCACAGACAGCTGTGAGCATGGCTGCAAGTCAAGCGAAGTTTCAGGTAACACAAGGTGGGTTAAGTGGCCCAGTGATTCTAGTTTCATTCATCATACACCCAGATACTACCAAGATCTGGAGCCCCAGAGACAGCCATCGCCAGTCTCATCAGCAACGGGAACAATGTCATCCACTTCATCATCATCTGTACCGTCGTTTTCAGACTCGGAACTTCGGACTAAGACTCCACCATTTCCTCTCTCCACACAGCACAATAATAGAAGGTAGGACGAAGTGTTTTTCTTTTTTTCTTTTCCTTTTCCATTATTCAAAGACTTTTCGTTTTATTTATTCTGTGGTAACATGCTCAAAATACCCGCAAGTGTGTAAGTTGTACGAAGAACCCCTGATATCCTCTATATTGAAAGGTAACAGATTACTGTTGCTGGAGCACAAGAAAGAATACAAGAGACCTATCAGACCAGCTTCACGTATATATCAGACCAGCTTCACGTATATATATCAGACCAGCTTCACGTATATATCAGACCAGCTTCACGTATATATATCAGACCAGCTTCACATATATATCAGACCAGCTTCACGTATGTATCAGACCAGCTTCACGTATGTATCAGACCAGCTTCACGTATATATCAGACCAGCTTCACGTATATATCAGACCAGCTTCACGTATATATATCAGACCAGCTTCACGTATATATCAGACCAGCTTCACGTATATATCAGACCAGCTTCACGTATATAGAAAACATGGAAGAAACAGGGCCAAGGGGCGCGCCAAGCTGAAGATGTAGAGACGTCGTGGAAGTCATACAAGAACTAAGAGTAGACAACTGGAGACAGGAAGTCAAGAGCACAGAGGAAACTTGTATCTGCAGCATTGAAATGCAGGAGAGAACGATAGAGAGAGAGAGAAATTGATTGATTGATCGATCTTTATTTCAAAAGGGTTAAGAATTGGGCAATTAGGCCCTTCTGAGAGAGAGAGAGAGAGAGTAGAGAGAGGATTGATTAATTGATTGATAGATTGATTGAAGTTCATATGCAGAGGGTTAAGAATTGGGTACGCAGAAGCGTCGGACATGCTGCCTCTTGTCATAGAACTTTCTTTCTCTTCCAGACGCTACATGTATGTAACAAACATGATTAACAGTGAAATAAAACATTTACATTTCACTCTTACACACGCACTCAATACAGAAAGTAACCACATATATATGTAAAAAAAGTTATTCCCGCAGTCTTATACTGATGAACATCTAGCAAACTAATATTCAGTATTGAGATCAAAAATAATCTATTAAATTCAGTGTGTGTAAAAAGAGTCTAAAATAACATGTACAATTTATGAACCATGGAGAGATGTAGTCTATATTAAGTAGATACTGGAAAAGTTTGTAGTTGTAGTGTAAGAAAATAATATTTTATTGGCGCTAATAATTGTCTGCTATTTATAAGATGTTATATGCAGGAGGAAAGGAGTGTGCAACAATCTATCATGCACTATGTAAAAAGATATGGCATTCAGGTGTTTGGCCAAAAGAATGGAAAAGAACTGTATTCATACCACTGCCAAAAAAGGGTAACCTGAAATTATGCACAAACTACAGAACTGTTGCCCTGATTAGTTATGCCAGTAAAATTCTGTTAAAAATCATAATGGTTAGGCTCGTAAGAAAATAGAAGAAGAAGTCAATATGGTCCAAGCTGGTTTCAGGCAAGGAAGAGGATCAAGAGATCATATATTCAATATAAGATTAATAATAGAGAAATGCAGAGAGTTTAATGTGAATCTATATTTAGCCTTTATAGACTACTCAAAGGCATTTGATTGTGTACAACACCAGAAACTTTGGGAAATAATGGAAAAAATGGGATTTCCAACACATTTGATACAATTAACATTACTGCTGTATCTAGACCAACAAGCAGCAGAAAGAATAAATGGTGAAATAACAACTTGGTTTGACATAAAACAAAGGGTCCGTCAGGGGTGCATATTGTCACCCTACTTATTTAACTTGTGTACTGAAAATATAATGAGGAATGTTAGAGAAGATGTAGACAAAGAATATTACGATGCCATAACAATTGGAGGTTATGAAATACCAGAGATTAGATATGCTGATGACACAGTGTTACTGTCCACAACACAAAGAGGAATGGAAAACCTAATTATGTCAGTCCGTAAGAACAGCGAAGAGCAGAACCTCTATCTTAATGCAAAGAAAACTAAATTGATGACAACTGACAAAACAAACAAGGCAGCTGAAATATGTATCAGTGAGGAAAAACTGGAAGAAGTGGAGAGTTTTGAATATCTTGGATCACTGCTAACTAATAATGGAGATACAATGAGGGAAATTAAAAGGAGGACATATATCGCACTTCAGAAAGTAAAACAAATAAAGAATCTGTGGAGAGGAGCAGACAGAACTACAAAAATAAGATTTTTAAGGGCATGCATCTTTCCCATGGCAACATATGCCTGTGAGACCTGGACACTTAACAAAACAGCTGAGAAACACATAAGTGCCTTTGAATGTAAATGCTACAGAAGAGTTCTCCAAATATCATGGACACAAAAAAGAACAAATATATCTATACTACAATAGCTTAATATTGAAGAAGGCTGGCTAGTAAAGAGGATTAAAGAGAGAAAACTTAAATATTTTGGACACATTAAACGTCTTGATAATTTAGAGAAGACCGTATTGGAAGGATACATAATGGGAAAAAGAAAAAGAGGAAGACCAAAACGAAGATTGCTGCAAGACATCGTTGACGATCTGCAAATGGATGCCGCAGCAGCAGGCCATCTTGCTCACAACCGAGAGGCCTACAGGAGTGCTGTTTGGGAGGCAAAGTTCCGCAAGGGACATGCAAATGAATGAATGAATATATTGTATATTTATTCTTGGTATTTTATCCTTATAGGTAACCTGAAATTATGCACAAACTACAGAACTGTTGCCCTGATTAGTTATGCCAGTAAAATTCTGTTAAAAATCATAATGGTTAGGCTCGTAAGAAAATAGAAGAAGAAGTCAATATGGTCCAAGCTGGTTTCAGGCAAGGAAGAGGATCAAGAGATCATATATTCAATATAAGATTAATAATAGAGAAATGCAGAGAGTTTAATGTGAATCTATATTTAGCCTTTATAGACTACTCAAAGGCATTTGATTGTGTACAACACCAGAAACTTTGGGAAATAATGGAAAAAATGGGATTTCCAACACATTTGATACAATTAACATTACTGCTGTATCTAGACCAACAAGCAGCAGAAAGAATAAATGGTGAAATAACAACTTGGTTTGACATAAAACAAAGGGTCCGTCAGGGGTGCATATTGTCACCCTACTTATTTAACTTGTGTACTGAAAATATAATGAGGAATGTTAGAGAAGATGTAGACAAAGAATATTACGATGCCATAACAATTGGAGGTTATGAAATACCAGAGATTAGATATGCTGATGACACAGTGTTACTGTCCACAACACAAAGAGGAATGGAAAACCTAATTATGTCAGTCCGTAAGAACAGCGAAGAGCAGAACCTCTATCTTAATGCAAAGAAAACTAAATTGATGACAACTGACAAAACAAACAAGGCAGCTGAAATATGTATCAGTGAGGAAAAACTGGAAGAAGTGGAGAGTTTTGAATATCTTGGATCACTGCTAACTAATAATGGAGATACAATGAGGGAAATTAAAAGGAGGACATATATCGCACTTCAGAAAGTAAAACAAATAAAGAATCTGTGGAGAGGAGCAGACAGAACTACAAAAATAAGATTTTTAAGGGCATGCATCTTTCCCATGGCAACATATGCCTGTGAGACCTGGACACTTAACAAAACAGCTGAGAAACACATAAGTGCCTTTGAATGTAAATGCTACAGAAGAGTTCTCCAAATATCATGGACACAAAAAAGAACAAATATATCTATACTACAATAGCTTAATATTGAAGAAGGCTGGCTAGTAAAGAGGATTAAAGAGAGAAAACTTAAATATTTTGGACACATTAAACGTCTTGATAATTTAGAGAAGACCGTATTGGAAGGATACATAATGGGAAAAAGAAAAAGAGGAAGACCAAAACGAAGATTGCTGCAAGACATCGTTGACGATCTGCAAATGGATGCCGCAGCAGCAGGCCATCTTGCTCACAACCGAGAGGCCTACAGGAGTGCTGTTTGGGAGGCAAAGTTCCGCAAGGGACATGCAAATGAATGAATGAATATATTGTATATTTATTCTTGGTATTTTATCCTTATAGGTAAAATGAAATGTTGAAGGTTACACATATTAACACATTCACAACTGCACCAGTGAAAGAAAACAATCAATAATGCTTCTTCAAATAACCATAGAAGTTATATTGATGTAAATCATTTGTGTACATGGTTAGCAAAATCCAAATGAATCATCAACTTATATGTTATTTATCGGCTATATCGTTAACAGCATAATCGTTAAAATGACTCCTTAAATATTCAGATTCCTAGATTATCTTGATCGACATTGGCACGTCTAAAGAATCAGTTTTAACCTCTTGTACATAATCATGCACAATCTCTAATCTTCATTATTAAATGATTGAGTATCTAACGAATTATAATGAACTAACTGGCAGTATTTGTTATAACATACATATTCATAAATTTCAGCATACATATCTATGTACACGCATGAGCATTCATTGCTCATTACCAAAACCTTCAAATCTCACATAGACAAATATGTTACATTAGAATTACAATGAATCATGTAGCCTTCAGTTATGATGATCTTACCTAAGTGGGTCGGGATGTGGGTAGGAGGAGGCGACAGTACAGCCTTGCACCCGTCCACATGATAGAAAGATAAACCCCGATATTAACCTAACACTTACATGTTTATCCACAGACGTTTTCTCATACGTCCACATGATAGAAAGATAAACCCCGATATTAACCTAACACTTACATGTTTATCCACAGACGTTTTCTCATACGTCCACATGATAGAAAGATAAACCCCGATATTAACCTAACACTTACATGTTTATCCACAGACGTTTTCTCATACGTCCACATGATAGAAAGATAAACCCCGATATTAACCTAACACTTACATGTTTATCCACAGACGTTTTCTCATACGTCCACATGATAGAAAGATAAACCCCGATATTAACCTAACACTTACGTGTTTATCCACAGACGTTTTCTCATACGTCCACATGATAGAAAGATAAACCCCGATATTAACCTAACACTTACGTGTTTATCCACAGACGTTTTCTCATACGTCCACATGATAGAAAGATAAACCCCGATATTAACCTAACACTTACGTGTTTATCCACAGACGTTTTCTCATACGTCCACATGATAGAAAGATAAACCCCGATATTAACCTAACACTTACATGTTTATCCACAGACGTTTTCTCATACGTCCACATGACAGAAAGATAAACCCCGATATTAACCTAACGCTTACATGTTTATCCACAGGCGTTTTCTCATACGCATTCGAACGACAACATACCCTCCCCCGATCCGCTCGCGTACGAATCCCGGCCTAGTGAAAGTCTCTCATATTATCTTTATATACTGGGCCAGCCGATTTTTTGTCTCAGAGTTGCGCA